>PISX010006855.1:0-93736 GCA_004024625.1 Mellivora capensis
AAAAAAAAAAAAAAAGGACTATGGGGACGCCTGGGTGGCTCAGTTGGTTAAGCGGCTGCCTTCGGCTCAGGTCATGGTCCCAACGTCCTGGGATCGAGTCCCGAATCGGGCTCCTTGCTCGGCAGGGAGCCTGCTTCTCCCTCTGCCTCTGCCTGCCACTCTGTCTGCCTGTGCTTGCTCTCTCGCTCTCTCTCTCTGACAAAAAAAAAAGATTTAAAAAAATATTAAAAAAAGAAAAAGGACTATGAAGGACAATGGCTACTGGCAACGATGAGAGTCCCATTCTACAGATTCACAGAGAGGTCAGAAGAGCAAGCTAAACCCTGGGAGAAAAGAAGCCTCGAGAAACCTGATGCTTCCTTTGCTGTAATGAGTTAAGCCACTTAGATCTCATGCATAATGGGTGTGATGATAAATTTATAATTATCAGCATTTTCACTCTTTTAAAATGCTCTCACACATTCTCCTCTGGCGTCCCCCACCCCAGGCACAGTCATTTTCACAGACTGGTGAATAAGCTGCATTCTTCTGGCTTTTAACAAACACCACACAGTGCTGTCTGTACCACCCCCCAAATTAAATCAGGCTTGTTGCAACACAGCTGCAGCTCTGGGCTGCCAGCCCTTCTGGAGGCCTACACAACTTCCGACTTGGCAGGGTGGGCTATGGTTTTCACAGACCCATCCAGCCCCAAATACCACCGTACCCCTGGTATGGCGAGCCGGGCCCCCAGCGAGAGAACGAGGCGGACTCAGTCCTCATCAGAAGCGGCCGGGGGGCGTCTCATGTTCATGATCATTCTTGCACAGAGGAGTAATGCAACAGGTCCGGAAATGCAACGGGTTCTGTGCTCGGCACACAGTAGGTTCACAGTAAATGGCGGCATGGTTTGGGGCAAGCATAGTGTCAATGGTGCTCAAAATCACTTCTAGCAGGCTTTTTCCATCAGCTTATGCCCTGAGTGATGCGAGGGGCTTGTGCTCCCGTGATCACTGAGCTTTACTCTCGCTCTTTTTGGAGCCTTCAAGGGCCCCAGACACGGCATAAGAGGTAAGACAAAGGTGGGGCTGGAGACACGTGTGTGTGTGTGGCGGGGGGTACTCATGCAACAGAGAACACAGGAACACGCAGCAAGGCTGTGCAAGAGCAAGGCTCTTTGAGCTGTACCTCCAGCAACCCTGCAAGCTATCTCCGGCCCACCCCCAACCCCTCGGTCATGTCTCTTCCTCCATCAGCCCTGATACATTACAAGTCCCCACGGCAGGGACTGTTTCTTCCTTTTAGCTTTGTTTGGAGCATTGTCCTAGCGAGGCTCAAATAAAGGGCTATTATTAATGGTGGCAATAGCAATATTGTTTTCTCAAGGGCCTCCACAAAGGTTGGCCAGACCCACGCCATGCTACTTCCTGCCAGCGTTCACTGGTGGCTTTCACCTGGGCACCCCCGGCTTCCTGGGGGCGGAGGGTGGTACCCAGCGATGCCCTCCACATCGCGCTGCCTCAACTCTGTCCCTTTAGCTTCTTAAGGTCCCTGACTATCAGATGGGGGGGGGGGCAATCTAGCGCATCACAGTGCTGGCAGAGGACAGACAAGGCAGCCGCAGGGGACCAACCCAGGCCAAGGAGATAATGTGCCCCAGCTTGGTTTTGAACGGAGCTCACTGGCAGCTCGGGGCACAGAGTGAAACAGCCCTGGGGACAGATTCAGAGTCAGGAGTGTTTTGTAACTCTGGTTTTCATTAGGCACTTTGGGCCCATGGAAGCTCTGTGGGGCTCAGGGTTTCTCTCTTGAGAGACGCTGCCTGTGACGAAGGAGGGGAAGTGGAGGGGAGCCCTCGTATGTTTGGGCTCGTGGGTGGGGGTCCACATGCACCATGGTGTGCAGGAGAGGTAGGCTCATCCTTCACATTCCAGAGCTTTGGGCTTCAGCTAGGAACTCATTAATAAAGGCTGTGGGGGAAAATCGCAAGGTTCTATTGCAACAAGAGCCACCATCAGGAGGAAGCAGGGTGGGTGCAGAGGGGAGGTGGGGTTTAAACAGCAGTTCTTTTGCAGGTTCAAAGCTTTTAATTAGCACAGCTCTGGGGACAGAGCCCTCACCTCTACCCCCACGCTTATAAACAGCAGGTCTGTTCTTGCTTTACTTTTACTGTCACCCGTGACGGGCCCAGGTCACCGAAGGAGCTGGGCTCTTCCCTGAGCCTTTCGTCTGTATGGCTGACCTGTTCTGGGAGGCTGGAGAGGCAAGCAGGTGTGGAGACAGGTGTGGCATGCCCCCGTCATGTATCAGTAGATCACGAGTGTCCTCCATGGAGAGAGCTCAGATCTAGGCCCGGTGGGGAAACAGACCCCGAGCCTAGACTTGCTCCCAGGAGCCCCCTCCTCCAAGTCCAAGAGCAAGATCATGCTCAGAAACTAGAGGCACGTGTGACCAGCATGAGAGCCCTCCCTCCCCCTCCCCCGCCCCCAGCCCTCCTGCTGACAACTGCTGGGGCGGCTGTGATCTGGGGGCTTAGGAGGGAGAACAGGAAACCACCTGCTAACAGGGGGGTTGTAGCAGGTGCTGTGGGCCCAAGTAGCTCCCCTTCCCACATGGACATCTTCGTGGATTGTCTTCTGATGGGCTTTCTCTGCAAGATCAATGGTTTATAACAGAGAAAGTTTCCCACCTTCTCCTCTGCAGGAAGAGGCCCAGGCCTTACCAGGCTTCTCCAGCAGGACATAAAGAAAGGGCTCCAAGCCCTCCTGATCTCTGAGCAGCAGCTTGGAGAGGAGCACTGGATGGGAAGCCGCAGCCTGGGACTCTCCCCTTAGCCCTGATTTCTTCCTCTGTGAAATGAGCTTCCATGCACGCTACGTCTACAATTAAATGGCCGCACATCCAGAGCATACGTGGACTGTGGCTCCTTCCCTGGGACCGTGGACAGGAAGAGGCATGATCAGAGGTCTGGATACTGCTGGCATCTGTACAATGTGCTGGGGAAGCTAGAGTGGATGGATGGCCCTGGAAATCACGTTCAGTGGCCCTAATCCATGGGAATTTTCCCAGCTCCTTTAGGGGAGATCTTTCAAACTTGTTCAGAAAATTGTCTTGTTTGACATTCTGCTCCCAACATTTAGTTGGGTTGATCAATTTCTCTATCTCTTTCAGTCCCCCCGCTGACACTGATCCAAGAAACCCAAACTGAGAACTCAAAGCCACGAGTCAGCTCTGATGCTCTCCCTGAATAGGACCAGTGGCGGGTGTCATGGGCCGGCCACTCTTCAGTGCTCCCTGGGACGCTGTACCGCTCAGAAGTGTGTCCCAGGGCCATTGCCTTGTGTGGAATCAACACATCTTTGGGTCTGGCTCTGCAGGGCACCAGCCTCCCCTTCCTGGCCTGGTTCCTTCAACCTTAGAATAAAGGGCTTAGTTTCACTTTCCTGTAAATGTTTTTCTAGCCTAAGATTTCACAACCCCTGCACCCTTCAACGTCCTCAGTCACCAGAAGCTGGGGATCATCATCCAGCACAAAGGGCCAGGAATGAGGAGATAGGCTTTGCAGAGCCTGCTCTCACCCTGATAACTGAGGACTTCAAGTCCTCCTCTCTTATGACTCAGTTGCTTTATCTAAGGATAAAGGGAAGGGCAACAGGCCTGTCCTTCCTGTGGGAGAAGCACGGATAAAGGAACAGAAGTGAATGCAACCAGTTTGAGAAGCCCGTTTTTTGTAGTCTTTACAACCTGAGTTGCATCAACGGCCCCTGTGCTCCCTTTCTGTTCTCTAACAGAGGGGAGCAGAGGAGCGGGGCAAGGCTGCACCAGCATTTCCACAGCCTACAAAGTCCCCGGCTGTGTCCTCTAACAAGAGGGGTCCCTTCTGCTACCAGCCCCAAGAGGACCTACCAGCCAAAGGAAAATGCCCTCTTTGAGCAAGGAGGAGAGACCACGGATTGAGGAGTGCTGAGTCCTGGGATCGAGTCCCACCTTTAGCACTTACTCCTGTGACTCTGAAAAAGTCCTACCCCCTGCCTGTGCCCTGTCTCCTCCACTGGGAGCTGAGCTAGCCTACTGGAGCGGTCCCTGCGGGCCGACGCCGTGCACTCCTCCTATCGAGCGGGCAAACAGTAGTGGATCTTGTTACTTCTGAGCAAAGGCTCTAATTGTTCTCTACAGCATGAACTCCTCTATCTAAAAACCACAACGGCCTCCCTCCCCCGGCCACCCCCTTCCTCTGAGATCCGCAAGACGCTTACAGAATATTCCATTCTTTTTCTGCAGTGCTTGGGCCGAAGACTCTGATGACTAAACCATTGAATTTTAATATGCTACTGTGCTCCCAGGAGGATTCCTTCATTTCCCAGCTCCCACCGCCCCTGCCCCCTGCGCCCTCCGTGGCCATGTGGTAGTCGTTAGGAGCAGTTTGATGAAGTTTCGGCTTGCCGAGTAAAGGAGAGACGGGGGAGGGCTGCTAGTGAGGCATGATAAATGGACACAACAGGCCAGAGAGCCACTCAAAAAATAAACATAAAGCTGCTTTTGAATGAGCCCACTAAAAACAAATTCCAAAAAAGCTTCCCCTCCTTTTCGTGTGTGTGTGTGGGGGGGGGCATTAGGAGACGGAGGTTCTCTTGATGGAAGAGAACACGGCTCAGGGAGAGAAACAATTCTCTTTATTGGCAGCAACCAGGAAACGCGCTTCAGGGCGCTGCCAGCCATATGTCGTGAGTGCCGAGCCTTCCAGAGCTGAGGCTGGGCATCTAACTCTCGGGTGTCCAGGAGGCAGCAGACCTCAGGAGAGCCAGCCAATGCTGGCAGAACTCCATGGAGAAACGTGGGTCTCCATATCCCCGGGGGGAAAGAATCAGCTGGTCGAGAACAATCCAGGTGGCTCAGCCTGGCTGACTTTCTGAAAGCCCTTCACGGGCCCAGCGGACTTCCTCAAATTTTCTTTCCTGGATCCCAACCCCAGCCTCTTGCCCATCCCCGATGCCCTTATCCCCTCCCCCCAGCCTCCATTTCCACCCAGGCAGTTAAAAATCCTAGCCCTGAGCTCTGAACACAAACGGGGGAGCATGACGCCCCCCGTCACTGCAAGTGTGCAGAGGTGCGGCAGTGATATAGTGGTCACAAGAGAAGCAACACATTTTTTTTTGGAGATTGATACTGCAGGAGGAAGGGATGCACTGACATGCACATGGGATGACGCTTCCAGACTCTCCAGAAACAGTGGGGACAGAGATACAGGGGAAGTGGGGCGAGATCAGTAAATGTTGAGTCTGGGTAATGCGTACGTGGTCGGAGTTCTGCATACAACTCTTTACATGTGTCTGCGTGGTCAAAAATATTCGCAGTAAAGAACAAGTCTTGAACAAAATGCCAGCCTTTCTGTGGTAAGAATCTCATTTGTAAGCCGGGTTTCTTCTCAAGTCTGTGACCTCAGAACGTCACAGCAATCTTCCTAGTGTGGGGGAGCGCGTCGTTTCAGAAAGCTTTGGTGTGCATTTCACTTACTTGTTACGCAAGAGCTTGGGCAAGCGGGTGCTGCCTAAGAAGGAAGGATATCGATGTTCTTATGCTTTCCAGGAGGCCTTGTTAAATCACCCCCCATGCTGGGGTCTTATTTGGGACCTCTCCCCAAGGATCTTTTTGACACATTATTCAAATGCACTGGAAGATGGCTAAGAAAACGGATAGTTCCCTCCTCTTCCATTATTTCCCAACTGTAAATAATACACAGGTGTATACAAAACACACCCCCCAACTCTGTTTTTTTGTTTGTTTCTTATTTTTTTGGTTCAAAGTTACCAAGTGAATTTTCCTCTTACACATTTGAGAGCTCATGCAAGCAAGTTCCCCCGACTCCAGGAGAGAAGTGAAGTGCTCCGTGCAGCTCCTGGAAGGAGGAACAACAGGGAGAGGAGCAGTCTCTTCCCTCCGGGAGGAGGCTCCGGGCCCCCAGACCATGCCTCGCAGTAGCTGGGAACCCGAAGACCTGGGTCTGTGTCCTGCTCTGCCGCTGGCCCAAACCTCAGGCGGCTCCCTGAAGCTGGCGGCGCCTCTGTTGCTGCATTTGTAGAATGGGGTTAACGCCAAGTGCCTTGAAAGGCATCAGAAGGCTTCACGGAGGGTGGGCAGGCTGCCCGCTGAGTTTCCTAGGGCTGCTGTAACCAAATATCACAGACAGGGTGGCTTCAAGCAACAGAAATATATTCTCTTACATGTCTGGAGACTACAAGTCTGAGATCAAGGTGTCCTCGGGGCTGAGCTTTCTCGGGGCAGAGTCCTTCCCCGCTTCTTGCTAGCTGCTGGTCACGGCTGCCAGTCCTTGGCATTCCTCGGCCTATGGACGCATCGCTCCAATCTCAGCCTCCACCCGCACGCGGTGCTCCTCTCCCTGCGCATCTGTGCTGCAAGTTCCTTCTGCTGATAAGGACGCTGCTCCTGTTAGATCAGCCACCCACCCTACTCTATTAAGGCTCCATCTCAGTTAATTACATCAGCAACAATCCGACTTCTAAGTAACATCACACCGTCACACTCTGAGGTACTGGGGGCTAGAATTTCAACATATCTTTTGGGGGACACAGTTCAGTCCTAACACTTTTTTTTTTTTTAAAGATTTGAGAGAGAGCATGAGTGAGAGAGCATAAGCAGAAGGAGCAGCAGAGTGAGACTGAGAAGCAGACTCCTCCCTGAGCAAGGAGCCTAAAGCGGAGCTCGAGACCAGTACCCTGGGATCATGACCTGAACGGAAGGCAGAAGCTCAACTGACTGAGCCCCCCAGGCGCCCCAGCCCTAACACTCTCTAGCCGGCTTATCTGAGGGGTAGCCGTGTCTCCTGTCAGTCTGTGCCTGAGGGGAGGAAACTGCCCACCAGGCACGTTGGGCAGTTAATATTCTGGAGAAATGCCCATTGTGACAAGAACAGCCTCTTCTCCTTTTGCGGTTTTTGGTAAAAAGGGGATTGGTTTTACAAAAAAATGTTGTGGTTTTCATCAGGAAGTGCTCCTAGCTGGAGCCCGGAGAATGGGAGCGTCACTCCACGGCACTTGAATTAAGAGACATTCTTGGCTTTGTCATGAAGGGCAGATCTGCTGTGGGCCATGGGGGATGCGTCTGTGTGGTTTTAGATCTGAAAATATTCCTGGGGCCACCTGTTTGCAACACGACCTCAGTCTGGCAGGGGGAAGACATGAAGAAAAAGAAGTGGGGGGTGGAGTCACTATCCTTCCATGTTCTTCCCTAGCAGTTGCTAAGTTTTTACTGTAAAAGGTCCCATAGTAAACATTTTATGCTTTGGGGGACCATCTGGTCTCTGTCACTACTACCCAACTTTGCCATTCTACGGGGAAAGCAGCCACAGACAATACATAAGCAAAGGGGCATGGCTGAGTTCCAATGAAACTTTATTCACAGACACTGACATTTGACCTTCATGGAAATTCTATGTACCAGTAAGCATTGTTTATCTTTTACTGTTTTTCAGCCATTTCAAATGTGAAAACCATTCTTCGGGGGCAGGGTATGACCCAGCACCCCAGCTTGCAGACCTCTCATCGTCACGCTGCCAGAGAGATGAGGTGGTATGTTTTCCCACAGCATGCCCCTGCTGTCATATGACCTCATTTTTCAACACAACTTTGCACTTCACAGCATATTTTCATAGGATCAGGTAACGTGATCCTCTTATCCACCCTGTCGGTGGGCACACTAGATATTGTCCCCGCTTTATAGATGAGAAAACAAGAGGTTCCAATAAGTCAAATGCCCAGTTAGCAAGCGGTAAAGTCAGACTGAAACATACAGGTCTTCTGACTCCTTGTATGGTACCACGTCACCCAAATGTCCACCAAGCCAGCCACGCCCCCATAGATGCACACATGTGTCCGCAGCTCCCCAAGTCAGCATTTGTCATCTTCCCATCACTTTTCTAGGAATTCTGCCATGACTGGGGGGATGTTGGTGCAGAGCAGAGAATTCTCCTCTAGAATCCTAGGTTCCTAATGAGGATGGCCAGGTGTAATGCTGACCTTGGAGGAGGATGCACTTGGAGCAGATCTCGCTGTTTCTTGCTGCACCCACACACAGTAAGAAGGTGAGTCTCAGGATTGGGCGGGGCCTGATTAGCTCCTGACACTTTTAATTGGCTACACCGTTCAATACAGTTTTTCTTCCTCATCTGTGTCAGGAGTTGACAACAAGATGTGTATGGGGTCAGGCATGTGAGGTAAATGAGTGACGTTTGGGGGGATAGAGGTGCACAGCAAACTGGAAAACATCTGCTCCATCAGAGGGGGCGGGTGCTACTCAGCTTTAGCCAACTGTTGCCAGATCAGGAAATCTCCAAATTTTAAATGACAGCATCAGATTTTTTTTTTTTTTTTAAGGAGTATTAGGTCAAAAGATACCCATAGGCCTCTGCGTGCGGCCTCTGCCCTGAAGCCTGTCTCTAAACTCCAGGCAGGTGATAACCACCTTGTAGTGCATAAAGTTGACTCTCTTTTACCCCAAACACCCATTAGTAGCAGCCAAAGGTGTGGGTGGGTTGGTTTTTGGAGCGGAAACAAGGAGAAACAAGCAGCCACATGACCCTGAATATAGCAGTACAAGGAAATAAAAGAAGAAGGCTTGGTGTTTAGAAGTAGATGAACACTGAATTATTCAAGGCAGGTTCAGCCCAGGGCAGAAATAGAAAATAAGTCCTTGCCATGTCCCTATTCAAACCAAATTGAACCTGACGGTATCCTGTCACAAGACACCTTTGATGGAAATGAAGATGATAATCACTGATGCCCTCCAGCATGGTGATTGATAATGTTCCCTCTTCCAAATTGCAACAGTGTCCTTGAATCCCAGCAAGGGGCCTGGCTTGGGTCCAACATCAGACCCTGATCCGGAGGAAGGAGCTCAAGGCTCAGTGGGCACCCCACTCTCAGTTTACACTCTCTAAATACTGATAACTTGCCTTTTGCACCATGACCCATGGTGGGCTCTTTGATAGTAGAACCATGTTGCGGTCATCCTTGAAACCCTGGCATCCTCAGTGCCAAACCTCCGCAGAGGCTTCAACTGGCTAATGCAATGCTGTGTGCTGCACCCAGCAGGGCTCAACGTTTGCTGAGTTAGCACGTGGAAATCAACATTCATGGAACATTCACGCCCGGGTGCATTATTCCATTTGATATTTGTAATAAAGCAAGGACGGACTATCATTGTTCCTACTATGCAGATTAAATAAAAATTTAAAAAACCAGCGCTAGGAGTTTAAGTGACGTTCTTAAGGTAAAAAAATAACCAGTGTTAGGAGTTTAAATGACTTTCTTAAAGTAAAAAAAACAAACAAAAACCTAATGAGAGGTCAAGTGGGGATCAGAACCTAGGTCTGAGCACCCAAAGTCCACTCTTGCACTGGGATGTACAACTTACATGTAAGTGCAACTTACATGCCCTTATGCACTAGTATCGGAGCAGAAACACCGGCTATGCAGCCCCGAGGACATCCCTCCAAGGGCTGTTGAGCCCATGTGACTGGCACGTCCTTCATGGGAAGGAAGCGGACTGCTGGGAGGAGCAGTGGGGAAGGAAAGAAGATGATGGCACTTGACTGATTGGACTCCTCCTTGGGTTTGCCACAGACTGAACAAGTTCTGGAGCTGTTCCCCCAGGGATCTTGACAGTGCAGCTTGACACAGTGGCGCATGACACAGGGCTGCCACGCCACATGTCCTCTAAACCTTGCTACTTCCAAAGTGCATTCTGCCTTCACATTCTGGAGGCAGGACGGCCCCGGGGCCTCACGAGTTCCTGGTGACTGTCCATCCCTGTTTAAGTTTTCCGAGCCTCAGTTTCTGCATCTGTAACTGAAGGCTGTAGAGCACACACACCTCTGTGGGTTGTTGGGAGGATGAGATAAAATAATGTCTGTAGAGTTCTTATTAGCACAGGGCCTGGCATACAATCAGAACACAATATAACGTTTCCAGTGGCCTGTTTGTTCGTTTGTTGGGACCTTTAATTTTGAAATAATTATAGATTCACAGGAAGTGGCAAAAATCGTACAGAACGGTCCTGTGTATCCTTCCCCTAATTCCCCTAGCTGGATACACTTTACAGAACTACAGTACAACAACAAAACTAGGAAATGGACATTGCAATAATGTGTATGTGTAGTTCTATGTCATTTTAGCACATTTTTATGATTTATTTTTATGATCAAAACCATTTTAGAATTTATAACCATCATGAGAGGCAGCATAGGACTGTGGCTAAGTGTGCAGCCTCTAATCGTAGGCCATCTGGGTTCTAGAACTGGGTTTGGCCATTGCTGACTGTGTGACCTCCCACAAGTTATGTAACTGCTCTGTGCCCTAGTCCCCGTATCTGTCAAAGGGGAACAACAAGACTAGAACTTCTCTGGCAGGATCATTAGGATTAAATAACGTAGTATATGTTAAGTACTTAAATCGTGCCAGGTAGGCACTTCAGAAAACACTCCATGAATTTTAGCTATTATTATGTTCGCAATGTCCCCTATTTCTAGGACCCAGGAAGGGAAGGGGGAAAATAATTCTGGCCTGCCTCTGCCATGGAGCTCAGACCTTTCTTCCCCATTGGTTGCTGGTCAAGATGCTTTACAGAAGTTAGCCAAGGAAAGGCCAGGCGTCTGCTTTTGTTGCTGTTTTGTTTTGGAATAAACCTTGTTGCTCTCTGGAGGAAACTCAGGCAGTCTGGGCCTGAACCTGCTTTTTGGAAGGCCCAGGGTCTCTGTTGTGGAACCCCGACGGACTCCAGGCTCACTGTTTTGGAAAGTCAGCTGGCAGGGAACATGGGACCCAGAGCTGGCTGGCCCAACTGGCCTTTCTACCTCACGAAGGCCTGCACTTGACCCTGGATCGCAGTATCCCAGAACGCCCAGGCTTTCTCTGAAAGACTCCTCCCTCTATCCAACTGGCGGCCCCTGGATGGGTTTCCTGGTGGAGCAACATCAGCAGACCTCAGAGAGGGCGGACGGAACAATGAGCCCGTGGGAGGAGAGCTGATGATGGCCTCACAGTCTGGCTTCAAGGTCAAAGCTCCTAAGGACTTACATGCCCTTATGCACTAGTATCAGAGCAACGATGTAAAAGAGGAAGGAATTCAGACACGTACAGCTGTATGGAGGGCAGCACCCCCAAACAGGCTGTTGCTATGGGAAGGGGGGCAACCATCACGCTCAGAGCTGCCATTTATTATCACTTTGTGTTAGACACGCTGAGCTGTCAGACCTACATAAGATATGGGACCATCACCGCGTTTCACAGCAAAAGAAGAGAAGGCTGGAGAGGCTCAGAGCCCATAAGGCACAGAGCCAGGACTCAAACCCAGGCTTAAGAAATCCCACGCGGGAGTGCTCAGAGCCACCGGGCTGCACCCCTACCCCACGGCCACAGCTCTTCTGGGCTGGCTCTTATTTTGCCCTGTATTAACGCTGTGATGCATGCCTGGCTCTGTTCTGCTTACAGCCTTCTAGTATGATCTGACACATCCCTGCATGAGGTACTGGATTGGAATGGTTGCTCTATATGAACAAACAAAAACCAGCACATGTCGGTTGGACACCATTAAAAATAAAAGACAGGTCTTTTGTCTGCTTTCTTTTCTGGCTTTTTTTTGGCCAAGCAGGTCTGTGTTTCATCTGGGAGATAAACGGTCAGACCAGCGGATGCACAGAACCCCGTTTCAGTGTTGGGATCCGCGACCCATGCTGGCTCGGCCTCGCACAATATTGGGCAAAGGTGCCTTGAAAACCCATGATGTGTTCATGCCCTAGAAACCTCTCCTGCTTTCCCACTTCCAGCCAGCTCTCATCCTCAGACTATGTGGGGGGATGACGTCAGCAGGGAGAACTGGACCAGCGGCCTTGACCGTCTCACTCCTGCCTGGGGCCCCAGCCCTGGGGCTGCTGAGGGGAAGGACATCTCCAGGTGCCGGTGAGTCACCTGTGCTCTGTGCTGGCCGGGTCACTGGAGGGAGCGCTCTCATTCCGCGCCCTGGGCCGTGTCTATGAACCAAACAAACCATGGGGGCCGAACACGCCACACACTGACACCCTCACTTCGAAACCAGCAGGAAAAGCAGATTCCATCATTTGGAATCTATTTAGCTTGGATCCATGACAGCATTCCTTACTCAAGACCTGAGTGGGAACAGGGCCGGAGCCCATAGGTTAAGGCTCTGCCGAGGAGAGTCAGAATTGTAGGCATGTCCTCCTCACCCCCCTGGAGCCTGGGCTGTAAACCAGGACAAAAAAATGTGGTGGACAACCCCCTCCCATGAAAAACCCGCCACCCTGCCTGCTGTGGAAACAGCACATGCTACATTTTCTCCAGAACCATTTGGCTAAGGGGAAATTGCAGGGACAATGGCTTGCCACAAGCCTCCCCTGAATATCAGGCATCATTTTCCTTTGATTCTGCACTAAGAGGGAGCTAAAACGGCAATGTGACCTTGATCTCCTGCCTAGAAATGGCCTCGGATGACACCGGGACCCAACGGTAGCTCCTGAGTCCGGAAGTCACCCCGCATCGGTGGGTCTCAGCTCTGTGTCTCCTTTTTGTATCATTTCTCATCTGCTTTTCCTAAGCTGGTATGGCCAGTCTTCCCTTGTCTGCCGGATCTAGTTAAGGACAGCTGTTAATTATGCACGGCAGGCTGAGGAATGAGAATACATTCTGCCACCCTTTCATGTCAAGGGCACCAAAACTTTCAAGCCTGTTGGGTGAGCTGCATGCACTCTTTCTCCTATCAGGTCAGCTGTGGTCTTCACAGGGGAGAAAAGTGAGGGCCGGAGCAGCTGACTATCCCACTAGGGGTGTCACAGGAGGCCACTGCCAGCCAGTGGAGAGAGGAGACGTTCACTCAAGCACTCCAAGCAAGGTCGCTGTCACACACTTGGACAGACACCTTTTCACGTTTCACAACAGTGGCTTGTTGAGATTACAGAAAAGAGAAATGGCCTTACCAACGTGGGAGGGCTCAGAAATAACAACTCAGGGGTCTTCAGAATCACACTGAAGACCCTCCAATGAGAAGAATGACATATCCAAGCAGGAAAAGAAAATTGACATTAAGGAAAGCCATGTCCAAAGTCCTGACTCTGTGTGACTAATAACTCCCCAGACCATGCTGCTGAAGGGTCCGGACCAATTTAAAAGTTTTAAAAAGCATTTAAAATAGACCTTCCTGGGACGCCCGGGTGGCTCAGTTGGTTGGACGACTGCCTTCGGCTCAGGTCATGATCCGGGAGACGCAGGATCGAGTCCCGCATCAGGCTCCCAGCTCCACGGGGAGTCTGCTTCTCCCTCTGACCTTCTCCTCGCTCATGCTCTCTCACTGCCTCTCTCTCAAATAAATAAATAAAATCTTTAAAAAAATAAAATAAAATAAAATAAAATAAAATAAAATAGACCTTCCTGGGGCGCCTGGGTGGCTCAGTGGGTTAAAGCCTCTGCCTTCGGCTCAGGTCATGATCCCAGGGTCCTGGGATCGAGTCCAGCATTGGGCTCTCTGCTTAGCAGGGAGCCTGCTTCCTCCTCTCTCTCTCTGCCTGCCTCTCTGCCTACTTGTGATCTCTGTCAAATAAATAAATAAAATCTTAAAAAAAAAATAGACCTTCCTGCTCCCCAAAACTTAATCAGTTATTCTTGGCTGCAAATAAAACTGATGCTGGGACTTACTTAGAGCCGTATTTCATAATCCGGTTACTATTCTTAAGGGAAAATATTAATACATAAAATCCTTCTTGGCTATATATATACCATGTGGAAAAAATATAGGGCAATAGGATTCCTACACACATGCACACACACTCCCTGGCCCAAGCCTGCCATTTCATCTGCTTTATTGGCATGCACATCTGGATTATATAAATTTCAAGTATGGTTTTCAGTATTAGTACCGCTTAGGGTTACAATACTCGACAAATCTCGAATGCCAGGATGTCAAATCAAATTAGCTTGACCAGCCGCAGGAGCAAAGGGGTGAGTGGGATGTACAGTTGGAAGGCTCGGATAACAAACAAAAGCTTGCAAGTCGCTCCATTGTTTCTTGCTTTGTTGGCACAGGGGTTTTGGGAGTGACCTGATGAACTCTCAGATCCAGGATACTTGTGACCTGCAGATCCCCGTTTCCATTCCTTACGAGAACAGTCTAAGGAAGTGAGCAATGAGGCTCGTGGGGGTCTGGTAATTCATCCCGATTTCCATGGTGCAGCACTATGAGGACACTCACATTTTCAAATGATTCATGTCAAGGCAATTCCACTGCAAAGCAGTTTTGTGGATTAGTGCTATCCCCAGAGACACAAAGTATATGGAAAATATTTTTTGGGACAAATCTATCACTCTCCATCTTTCCTACTGCTTTAATCTAATACTACTTGATCTAACTGTAACAGATAGATCAGGGGCTGGCCCAGGAGATGCCCAGCTGGCTGAGAGCTGAGTGCCTTTAGCTCAAAGGGAACAACTTGAATGCACAGCCCTAGTTCATCCAGGGTCTCATGAAGAGCATCTCTGAAATTTCAAATTTTACCTTTACTCCTCTGGTTCAAGTCTGACCCTCCCACCCCCCAGTGGAGCATCATGTGTATCTAGGCCGGTCAGACATTGAGTATTTTATGATCAAATCTAAAAGTGGCCACAAAAAAAGTAGCCAATACTTTTGTTTGTTTGCCAAGTACTTAAAACTACTTGAATTAAAATCCCACCATTTTCTAAGTGTCTTACTAAAAAAACTACAGATTCTCCCTTAAGATTCTCATATTACTTCTTACAAAGTGATTCTATCACTTATTATAAATCTATCTTTTCAGTGTTTTTTGCCTAGCCCCTGGCAATGCTTATAGATGTTACATGAAAAAAAAAAATGTGTTCATGGTGAATTACCGAGGTTGTCCAATGTGCTGGCTTCCATAATGAGGGAATGGCTGAGCGTCACCAGTCCCTGTGGACACACAGTGGACAGAATCACAGCACCATGGCTTCCCTATGGCTTCCCACAGTGACTTGTAGGGTCGGAGACTCTCAGAAACACAGCCTTATGGCCGGCCAGGTCTCCCAAATGGATGACATGCTGGTGGGAATGGACATCGCACAGGCGCATTCGTGAACATGAAATCAGCGCGCGCACAAAGCCGTGTGTTTGGTCTTTCCAAGCACGAGACTCAAGGCCAACTTGGCAACATTTAGGCGATGGGCTCCGAGTCAGGATACCACCACACTCAGGCTCTGGAGATGCCCCATGATCCTGGCCACTATGGGCACGCAGTGTGGACTCCGAAGGCCACAGTGGACCTCTCAGGGGGCCTCATGTTCGAGAATGACTCATGAAAGACGCAGAAATGCAGCTCTATGGGAGAGAAAGGATGTGTGCTCGGAAGTCCTGCTCTTTTCCCAGTGTTCTGACAGTCATCAGGGAAAATGAAAGAGAAACCAGAAAGCATCTTTTTACTTCAAAGTGGAACCTGAAAAAAATGCACAAACCACCTATTTAACGTGGGACAGCGAGCACAACGGAGGCACGGTCTCACTCCTCAGCACGAGCACCGTCACGTCCTGAAAGTTCACTCCTGCCATGTGCTGTGCATGGGTTCCATATGTTAAACTTCACTGCCTGACCCCTGTTAGGAGTCTATGATTGAGCCCATTTTACAGATGAAGCAATGAGGCCAGAGCAGTCAAAGGTCCAGAGACCGAGGCAAAGTTAGGATTTGAACCCGGGTCTACCTGGTGTCATAGCCTGAGCGGCCCCCACCTATGCACCCAACAAACATTTAGGAGTCCTTACTCTGTACTACATACTGTGGGGGCTAAATGGATCAGAGAGGGATTCTGCTCTTGAGGAGAAAGAAGATGTTAAGAGGAAAGGCCTGAGGTTTGGAGATTCCAACTCCAGAAAGCACTAGCAAGTCTTTCAGAGAGAAAATGCCTTCTATACCCAGTCAGTATTCTAAACACTTTTTATAGATTAAACCCATTTGATCCCCTCGAGGGTCCAATGCGGTAGGTACTATTATGCCCATTGTACAGATGAGAACACTGAGTCAAGAAATGGTTAGAAACTTGCCATGAGTCACATAATCAGAAAGGACGGAGCTGGGATGGGACCCTGGTACATGCAGGCTTGAGCACCATCCCAGACATCATGGCAGAGGACGATGAGTCTGGAGCTAAGACAGCGAGTTAAGTCAGGCCGAGTTAACTGGGCTGTGTCTCCTGCCCTTGCCTGCTGGGCTGGTTGGTCAGAGAGGAGAGCATCACACAGTTCTCTCTATAGACTGTGCAGAATGCTCCCTGCAGAAACTTTCAGCCACCCAGCCCCTTCCTAGCTCCAGCAGCTGCTCCAGGGACCCTCTCTTCTTCTCCTTATCATTTTAGAAAGGTGTAGCTCTACGGATCCATTGACAATCCATTGACAATGATTGTTTTTCCCACCCAAGTCTGGGAGGCAAAAATAGCTGTCCTAAGCCTTTTGACCTCAGAACTCCTATTACTAACCTAACAGGCATGTCTAGTGGGCTGTGCCTCCAGATAATGGTCTTTGAACCCTACAGAGTAGACCATATTAAGCCCTGAAGACCAACGGACAATGTAAGCATCTCCCCTTCAGTCAGATACTAAGGGGGTTGGTTTATACAGTGACAATGTATAAGTGACAACGTTGTCACTTCTAATCCTTGCAACCATCCTGTTTTCTATACAAGTTAAGTGACTTACCCAAGGGTGAGGCAGTAGTCATTGGCGGCAGAATGCTAGGTGAATAGGGGCGAACTCGAAATCCCTGGGTGCTTTCCCCCACACCACCCTGCTTTTCCTAAGACATGCATGTAACTGAAGAGAACATAACAAAGACAACAGGAAATGCCCTAATTGTGATACAGATAGAGCAAAAGAGAAGAGCTTGTTTCAAGCCAGGAGGGGCCTTGCTGCCTTGTGGGGTGGGGGGGAGGTTAAGGGACAAACAGCTAACAGCCTTCCAGAAAGAGAACCTCCGCCCCAAACCAGTCTCTCGGCAGCAGCATGACACCCCGCAGAGTCCTTTCTGGACCTGGAGTGCAGTACGCACTCCTGCAGGTTCAGACACCCCTTCCGTGTGCAGCCAGAGCTCTTCAGTACACAGCAAGGACACAGCCAGAGTTCTCTAGGACCTTCCTACCGAGACTGCCGACCCTGGCTCCATGCAGGCTGGCTCTCAGATCCGAGTCTGCCCTTTGGTGTGGAGGTCGCTCTGCTCTGCGAGCTGGGTCCCAGCTGGGCTCCCAGCTCTGCGCCGGTTTGAAACCACCTCAAGTTCCCCAGCACAGCTGCCCAGACCCAAGCCTTGGATCTGTTCTGGCTTCTTCCAAAGTCCAGGGTGTGGCCCCAGTACAGCATCAGGCTCCGCACAGCTTACAAGAGCCTCTGCCCCTCCCCTGAGCCCTTCTGTCGAGACAGTCCTGGAACTTTCACGCAGGGCCAACCGTGCTTTGAGATCCTCGCATAGCCCTTTGTGGCTACCTATTAGGCAGGCCACCAGCCCCGGAGGCCAAATAATTTGTTTCCTTCAGAAAACCCAGATGAGGGGTGCCTGGGTGGCTCAGGGGGTTAAGCCTCTGCCTTCAGCTCAGGTCATGATCTCAGGGTCCTCATCAGGCTCTCTGCTCAGCAGGGAGCCTGCTTCCCTGGTCTCTCTGCCTGCCTCTCTGCCTACTTGTGTTCTCTCTCTCTGTCAAATAAATAAATAAAATCTTAAAAAAAAACAAACAAACAAACCCGGATGATGCCTAAGAGCCATTTGCCCCCCCACCCCCACTCCCTGCAACCACTTCCAGCAGACCAACAGCTTACTCTCCTGAGCTCCTGAAGAATGGGCATGGGCTACATCCCAGGAGGGAGTAAGGTCTCAAAGTCCACCTTCCGGCTCTTGGAACTTCGGGCCTCTATTCAAATCTTATGCTTTTTATATATATTCAGAAAGTTATCCTAAAGTAATCATTTAGACCATGTGCAAATATTTTGCCACAGAAGAAGCTCATGACAGTGTTGATAAAATACAGAAAGAAACTGTAACCCAAAATGCCCAGTCGCAGTTGAAGAATTATGTAACTCCATTACACAGAGCACCTGATAGGAAGAAATACTTGGCAGGCCATTAAGAACCAATACGTAGGAGACTTAGACTCACTGACTTGGAATGATGTTTATAGTGTATTGAACGAACGGATTATAAAATAGTATGCAAGTGAGATCCCATTTTTGTAGAAAAAAAAAACACCTCTGTGTGTGCATTAACTTTTTTTTTTTTAAAGATTTTATTTATTTATTTGACAGACAGAGATCACAGGTAGGCAGAGAGAGAGGAGGAAGCAGGCTCTCCGCTGAGCAGAGAGCCCGATGTGGGGCTCGATCCCAGGACTCTGAGATCATGACCCGAGCCAAAGGCAGAGGCTTTAACCTACTGAGTCACCCAGGCGCCCCTACATTTTTTTTTAAGATTTTATTTATTTATTTGAGAGAGCGAGGCAGAGAGTGAGAGAGCACACAAGCAGGGGGAAGAGCAGTGGGAGAGGGAGAAGCAGACTCCACGCTGAGCAAGGAGCCGATGGGGGGGGCTGGATCCCAGGACCCTGAGACCATGACCTGAGCTGAAGGTAGATGCTGAACTGACTGAGACACCCAGGCACCCTGTGCATTGACCTGCTGAAGGCAGTCTCCAAATGGCCAGATTATAGATGACTTGATAGATCATCAGAAAGAAGCACATTATTTTTAAAGTTTATCTACATTGAACATATTAGTTGTACAAAAACCATAAAACATTTTCTTTTGATTGAAGAAGCAGCATGTGCCCATTTAGCAGGTGTGAAAATATATATGGAAAACCAACAAAACAAAACCACCATCTCGTAAATCCAAGCTTCAAAGTTTCAAATCAGTGCAAAGGCAAATAGTAGTAATTTAGGGCACAGATCAAGATGGAAAATTGTCACTAAATGCCAGGCAGCCTAAAGAGTATCATCACCAGGTGGCCCCAGAGGACACTATTTTTTGTAGGTGGTCTTTCAACACCAAAACATTTTCCCGAGGAACGAGGAAAAACGGCCTGGAAGTTTAGTCCCCGGGGTCAAGACCCACATTTGGTTTCTTACTGTCAGTAAAGACGCTTCAAACTGGTTTTCTTGTTTCCTAACAAAGTCCCCTCTGATGCCAGAAGGAAGGGAGAATGGACTCTTTACCAGCCAGTGTTCTGGGGGTAAGTTGCCGGGTTCTCTTACCCCCTACCCCGGTTTATAATGTCCTCATATGGAGCTTCTCAAACTGCACCATATACATGATCCCTGAGAATTTGTCCAAGTGTGCACTTGAATTCAGCAGGTCTGGGGAGGGGCCAGCATTGCTCACCTGCATTCCCAGGTGATGCCAAGGCTGGTCTAAGGCCCACAGTTTGAGAAGCAAAGCCCCAACCATGATTCTCAGATGGGGGGCTTGGCTCAGCCCAAATCCCACCATCCAGGAAGGCAGAAACGGCTTGGCTTTTGGAAAACTCTTACCTCCTCGGGTCACTAGTGACCAGTTAGCGAGTGATCTAGATGGCACTCTGAAGGACCTTGACGACTTAATGCTTCTATCAAAATGAGCCGTTTGCCAGTTTCCTGAGGGAGCAGCCCCTATGCCTGAGCTGCCCTACAGAAACAAAGAACCAGAAGCACCCTTGGGTGCCTGAACCAGGTGGGCAGTACCAGAGAGCCCATTCAGAAGCAGGGCTCTCATGACAGCAAAAACAAGTCAACCCCAAATAGTCATTCTGATTGGGTGCTTCTAGAAGGAGGGTGAGAGGCCACACTTAAGGGTAATTAGAGAAGGATGAATAGGAAGCAGGGAAAGGACTCCTGTTAACAGGCAAGTAGGGAGAGCAGAGGACATAAAAATGGTAAGAGATGGCCCCAAGTAGCCCGCTGCACCTGTAAGCGTGTCCCTGAGGGCCCTGAACAATGGCAGCCGGCGTTGAGCGTGCACAGCCCCCACCCGACAACGTCTAGACCTGGAGGGGCCTTAATGAGGCTGGGTGGTGAGGCGACACCATTTTTCATCCCTGACACTCAGATGGGCAGTCCTCAGCCCAGGACCCTATCTGGTCAATGAGCCTCCAGCTCGGCTGTGTATAAACACCTTCCCTCCTCCATCAGCAAGGGCGGCAGGTGCTGGAGATCTGGTCACGGTCACTTGGACAATCTGATAATGCCTTCCTGGGGTCGTGGTGGCCCGAACAGACCAGTATAATTAGACCAGGGGGAGGGGCTGTCAGACAACCTAGGCGGAAATAACAGGCCTCTGCCAATCAAAGGGAAACCCAACTGAGGTGGCGGGTGGGGAGGGGGGGTGTTCGTTGTACCAGTGGGTGGTGGGGGAGGGGCGGCTTCCCCGAGGCTGGCCAGGGACTCTGGCGAGGGCCTCGGAGCTCATTATGTGAGCCCCAGAGCTAGGCAGGGGCTATCGATCACTATCTGGGGGTCTCCGGGGACCCGTCATTATGCAGCAGGACCTGGCGTGTGCTCCGCTCTGGCTGTAACCAGAGGAACATGGCGACGCATCCTTGCCGGTGGGAAAACAGGTTGGCCTCCCCACCAGCCCCTCTTTTTTAATTATCTCGCAGCTCTATAATCTGGGAAGGTACAGCAATGGGCAGTTACTATTAAAAGAGCACAGCAAGTTTGCTGTTTACAAAGTCATTCTATCCATGTCATCTCAGGAAGGTCAGGGGGAGGGGGCTGGGGCTTGCGGGAGCCTGGCTGGGAAGGCGGAGGCCCACCTCCCCACCCTTTGGTCCACTCACCCCACCACACACTTGCACAGACGGCTGGATTTAATCAGGGATGCTCGCCTTTTCAAGAGCTGGGCAGAGCTCAGCAGCCCCTGTCCCAGCCCAAGGGCGTAGCATTTGGCTGGCGGGGTCTCTCACTGCTTTTTAGTAGCAGGGACCCAGGACACAGTGAGGCCAACGCTCTCCTAATCCTTTCATTCCATGTTTTCTGTTTGATTAGCCAAAAGTTGTCCCCCTGCAGCTTGCATCTGGGACAGGTGGGAACCTGACGGGCAGCCTCTGTCCTCTGCGGCCCGTGTGCACCTTGTAAAGCAGAAGGCTGACTTTTGACCCATCCTCCAAATAAATTCGACTCCATAACCCGACAGTGCTAAAGGTTTCTTGGGGAAAATCAAAGGAAGTTCACACTACACACGGACAGGAGAAAACTTCCCCTGGCCTCCTTTCCATGCCTTTACTTCCTCCAGCCTTCCTTTCCCAGCCCCACCGAGGTCCCCACCATCCACCACCATTTCCGTGTTGTTCCTTCCCCCCCCTCACTCACAGCGAAACAAAAGCCATTGAACTATTATTCTCAAGGTGTTCCCAGGAGGCTGAAAAACATATTCATGGGTATGATGTTGTGTGGAAACAGCCAGTCTCAAAATGTTACATACTGTAGGATTCCATGTACATGATACTCTCAAAAGACAGACTACTATCATGATATAGAACGGAGCAGTGGTTGTCGGGGGTTGGGCAGGGGGACAGGGTGACCACAAAGGAGAACAAATGGGAGCTTTGGGGATTGATGGAACTGTTCTAGTATCTTGACTGTGGTGAAATGTACACATGCATTGAAACTCATAGAACTGTACACATCCGCAAAAGCCAACTTTACCATATGAAGATCATTAAAAAAAATATGTACCAACAGAACTGGTCCCCTCCTGGGATGAGGGTGGAGAAATTCTGCAATTATGAATGATGGACTGATCCCAGTCGCCAAATAGAGCCACTTCTTCCAAATCCTTCCAGTGTTGGCCTTTACACAACACACCCAGCTTCTCTGCCCATGCCAGGGCCTCAACCTGCAGTACTCAGCTTGGGGGACCCCATTCATCATATGCCATGTGAGTGGTACCCAGAGATCTATTTAATGGAATGCCCTCCCCACCCCACCCCCACCCATGGCTGCCTCCTGCGATCAGAGGAACATTCCAAGCCTATCTTGTGGACCTCTGGCTCTGTCCCTGATCTCTCAGCCACTCTTCCTCCCCTCCCCCCAACACTAGCCTTCTTGACTTTCCCCGGATGCACTGAGCTCATCCCCATCTCTAGGCCTCTGCCCCAGCTGTGCCCCACCTGTAACGCTCCTCCCGTCGCCCGGCATAGCCAGAGCCTTCTGCTCCCTCAGGCCCCGGCTCCAACGTCTCCTCCCTGGAGAGGCCTTTTCTGAGCCCCTTGCATGCAGCCCAGTTTCTCCGTAGCTTTTTTTTTTTTTTCTGGTTCTGGAACATTTCATTCTTGCTTGTCTGTCCTCCCCACAAAAGAGGGAAGGGTGTATGTCTGGCAGGCAGAGGACCACCTTGCTCGCCCTCATAACCACATCACCTAGGACAGGCCCAAACGTGCCCAAACACAGCGGCTAGACCATGAAGACGGCAGAGCTTGAACAAAATGGGGAAAGGATTGCGGGATTGGGGAGGAACAGGGAAATCACACATTTATGAATTCTCTTTTGCCCTTTCCCAGAAGTTTTAGACCCAAATATTTCAACCCCCCCCCATTTCGTTATTGAAATTTTTTCAAAAATACAGCAAAGTTGAAAACATTTTGTGGTGAACTCCTGTGTAGCCGCCGCACAGACTCCGGCTATCACGTGTATTTCGCTACACATGTGTCATCACAGACCTGTCCTTCGGTCTGGTCCTCTATCTGTCCTTTAACCCATCTCACTTTTTCTCCACTGATTACTATCCCATCATCTAAAAAGGTCCCCACGGCATAAACAAAGGAAACAAGCCAGAGATGAGAACACTCCTCGGAGCTGCCCCAATTGCAAGAATAATCATGTTTTTCCAGTAGCTGGGACCCCTGGCAGCCAAGCCTCCCTTCCGAGTTTTCTGAGCACGCTCCCTGAGCTCTGGAGCCATCAAGCAGCACAGAGCATGAGGTGTGTTCTTTTTCCACGGCCTTGTTAGTCTCCTTCATCATGTGCTTGGCCCCGGGGGTTTGGGGGGAGGTGGGAGGTGGTGGTGAAGGACTCGAGGGTTCACAGTGGGATGACAGTGAGGGACGACCCTCAGCCACGTTTCCAAGGTCACTGCCCTGGAAGCAGGCTTCTGTGTTGTTGCTGCGGAAATCGCTCCCCAGATGTGCAAGGAAGGGTGCAGCCAAGTATCCTCAGAAATGCTTTCCTTTATCGTCCAGACGTGAAGCCCAGGTGCTCTGGGTGCTCCTGCATCTGATCCTGGCCTCAGCAGTGACCTTCACAGTCCCTCTGGTGCAAATCTACGATCAGTCAGGCTCTGATAAGGATGGACAGAACTAACCCAACACGACCTTGGACTTCTAGGCCCAGGACGACCTGCTGGTCACTTCGGTAATGACGGCCTCAGCTTCCCCAAACAGCTTCACTGTTCCATCTTGGTGGATATTCAGAGTCTTATGAAAGTTAACAGATCTCCCCCCACCCACAGGAAAAATAAAGAGCACGTCAACACAAGATTCTGCAATTACTTTTAGGGGTTCACCAGAGTGTATCCAGAAGGCCTCTAAGTTCAAGCAGCTGGGGTTAATGCCAACACAGGCTGACGGTGTGCTGGGCTCTGTGCCAGGCACTTTACCTACACTGTCTTATACGATCATGACAAGCCCTTCATCGTCGTCATTACCCCATTCTCAGGGGCAGACCAAGAAGCGTTAAAAGGCAAAGCAATTTATCTTCCAGAGCTACACGGCTGGTAGGCAACAGGCTTGGAGTCTACCCAGACCTGACTCCAGGACCACCGAGAAGCTCATGGGCTTCTTGAGACCCCTCAGACCAACCATGGTCAGGCCATAACTTGAAGCTACCCTGACCCCAAGTCTTCCTTCCTTTGCAAATGGCTTATTAAAGTCAACAGATGAGATAGTCTCTCCTGGCAGGCCGGCCAGAATGGGTGCTGGGCATGAGCCAGGAGCATGAAGCTCTGCGCCCTGAACAAGGGAGGCCTAGGGGCAAGGTCACTAAAACCTGAGAGATGGTGAATCAACCCCCAAGGCAAAGACTATCCCATAAAGAACCAGCTCCATAGCAGATGTCAAACTGTACCCATGGGCCCAGTTCAGGCCAGATGTGTGTTGTTTGGCCCACACAACTTAGCTTTTTTTTTTTTTTTTTTTTAAGTTTAAATTTGAATAGCTTTTGGTCGGGCCTGCAGTTGACTACATAGTCTTCGGTATTCTCAATTGTCCTGCCTCCACTACCTTCATTAACTAAATGAACAAAGATGAATGGCCTAGACCCTGAAAACATTTGAGCGGGACTCCTAAATCACAGCAAACCAGTTGTATTAACTCCTACAAAGGAATTTTTGATACTGGCCCCCAAATGCTTCTCTTCCCGCTTCAAATTTTTTAAGCCCCCAAACCCCCCACCCCAGACTTTCTTGGAATGCCCATTTCCATGTTTGCTCATAAGCTAACACTTCTCCAAGCATACAATAAGAGTTGGCAAACAAGTAGATGAATGTTATTAGCTCAATCCACTTTTCTCCTGAGGTCAGAAGAAAAAGAGTGAGTTAATAAAAACACGGTATTACAAAGTTATTACCAAAATTTTCATATACAGAAATAGAATTTAAAAATGATTCCAAATGGATTCATTAGAACAGTGGTTAAAAACACCTGGTCTAAACATAACAAAACCAAACTAATGTGATCTTCTGCTTTAGCTTGTGTTTTCCCTTGGCACTAGGAGTTCAAATATTTATGTAAGTGAATAGCCTTTTACAAAAATACAGCAATAGAGAAAATTTGTTTTCTGCAACGGAAGCACATATAATACGATCCCACTTATGTTTTAAAGACGTGTGCTACGTAGACATATGAAGACAAGAAGAATGCCCAAGGAGACACTGCCTCATAGCTGTCAGGTTGGCGACTATCCCCAAAGCAGGAAATAACAATTCCTGGCAAGGATGTAAAGAAACAGAACCCTTTGTGCACTGTTGGGGGGGGGGGTACTGGAAAATGGTACAATCACTATGGAAAACGGTATGGAGGTTCCTCAGAATATTAAAAATAGACCTACCATGGGATCAAGCAATATCTACTTCTGGGTCTGTATCCAAACGAACTGAAAGCAGGGTCTGGAAAAGATTATCTTTGTACCTGTGTTCACAGCAACATCGTTCACAATAGCCAAGAGGTTGGAGCTACCCAAACATCCACCAATGGATGAATGGATAAATAAAATACGGCATATACATATAAGAGACTATTATTCAGCCTTAAGAAGGAAGGAGATCTGAAACAGGTTACAACAAGGGTGAACGCTGGCACATTATGTCGAGTGAAACAAACCAGTCACAGAGGCAAATACCGTTATGATTCCACATATATGAGGTAGCTAAAGTAGTCTAATTCATAAAAACAAAAAGTAGAATGGTTGCCAGGGGCTGGCAGGAGGGGGACAGGGGAGCTGTTAAACAGATACTGAGTTCCAGATTTGCAAGATGAGAAAGTTCTAGAGAACTGTTTCACAACAGCGTAAATATATTTCAAATTACTAAACTACCTAAACATGGTTAAGGAGGTCAATTTTAGGGGCACCTGGGTGGCTCAGTCGTTAAGCATCTGTCTTCAGCTCAGGTCATGATCCCAACGTCCTGGGATTGAGCCCCACATTGGGCTCCCTGCTTGGTGGGAAGCCTGCTTCTCCCTCTCCCACTCCCCCAGTTTGTGTTCCCTCCTTCACTGTCTCTGTCAAATAAATAAATTTAAAAAAAAAAGAGGTCAATTTTATTTATTTTTACCACAGTTCAAAAAATATATTTAAAAAATGAAAATAAATGGATGAATACTGCTGAAGTTTGGGTGTGGCTCTGGGGGTAGGATCATGGGATACGGGTGTGTTCTGTTTTGCTTTCTTTTTTTACAATGTGACCCAATATTATCAGACAAAAATCAGTAGAGTCATCCCCTTTGCAAAAAAGAATGTCAGGTTTAACAGGGTTCTAAGGCTAGGATAAAGGATTATATACATGAATAGGTACATACAACACTTTGCTTAGGGTAGCAGGCAAAAGAGACTCCACCCGAAATATCTGGGCCAGAGTGCTGGCCATTAAAGTTAATGTTCATTTGAAAGACAAAGAGCAGGAGAGATCCAAACACACTCATAAAAGTTTGCATTATAAGTAAGGGCACATGACAACTGAATGAAGCATTTTCTTCCCTTTTCCCCTTCTTTTTTTTTTTTTTTTTAATTTAAAATCTTAAACACTGTGGGGACCCTAGTGATTCTAATCTTTATTTTGTTTCTATCTCAAACAATGTTCTTAAATGGTCTATTTTTATATTCAGAGAGGACCCTGCAAATTCCTCACTTTTGCATAGTACCATAACAGGTTTATACACATCTTGAGTTTTTGCATATCTAAAATCAGAATGGGGTTTAAAATCTACGTAGACTCTAAATATAGAACTTTTGATTCTCTAAATCATTAGTGAAGATTCTAAATCATTAACGAAGAAAAATAGCACTTACGTGAAAGAAATATTACTCTTACTGCAGTGGCAGGAAATTTAGTGATATCTGGATTAACACTTTAAAAAATTAATAGTAACATGTATAATGTGTTACAAAAAAATAAAATATGCCCATCAAACTCAATGGTGTGGACAGTATGACTCAGAATAGGGCTGAATTTTTAAATATGGATTTAAAGAAAAATATTGGGTGAAATGTAATCTGTTTACAGCCCACGTATTTAGGTATGGACAAAATCATGAAACGATTAAAGCCTACAAACAACTGGGTGAGGGCGAGAGTCTTTGCAGAGTGGGACTAGATTTGGGTTCAGTACCATTTGATATCAATCATCTACATTTTCAAGATGGCAGCCCGAGTTAAGGGTTACAATGTGGCCAGGGGAGCAGAGAAGGCATGACTTTCTTTTGTTAAGGTTCTAATTCCTCCCTGACTCAGCAGTCCATGCCAGTCCAAGTAACCCCAGGAAAATAATTTCTAGACTTTAAAAGTGTGGTTCTTCTCTATAACAGATGGTAGAAGTTGAAGAAAGTGGATACTTTAGGCAGCTCATTAGCTACATAGGGCAGATATGAAAATCATCTATACATCATCAAAGACAGGTGGCCTTCAAAAAAGCTTCAGAAGGGAAGGGGAAAAAAAAGTGGAACAGAAGAAAAGTGTGTGCCAGAGAGGACAGAATAATTGCGACTTGAACACAGACGGAGAAGTGTCTCCGGGAATTCCACAGCCAGGACTAATAGCTAAAATTACCAGCTTAAACTATTTCCCATGTTCATTCTCCGAAGTGCTATAAATGGAAACAGTTATAAATTTTTTTCCCCAATAAAGTGTTCATATTCTTCTTTCTAAGGCATAAGAGACTAATGCTCATTTAAGACCAACTGAGGAAAAAACAGAATTTTATAGCCACTGTGCAAAAACCCGAAAATCTTCATCTTCGGGGTAGAAAAGGGAGCAAGTGATTCCAGGTTTCTCTGGCTCCCCGCACACAGGGGGACTGGAGCCTGTCCGTGTGCGCATATCAATGAGCATCAGATCTAAGTCAATGCCACAGTGATCCCCAAGGAAACTGGCTAAGTGTTCCTAACAGCCTGCTAAACTTCGGGAATTCAGAGGACAATAGTATCTTTTTCTAATTCGATCAGAATCCGCTTTGATGTCTTCATCCCAAGTGGACTAGCTTCTGCTTCCCAGCCAGCCTCTCATGCTGGAGTGAGGGGTCTGTAAACAACATTCCCAGCCCCGAGACCCCTTTGTCAACCTGGCCAGCTGACTGTGGAAATTCACAGGCTCGACAGACGTGGCTGTGTGTTCTCTGGGGGTGCGACAAGGGACCAAAGAAAACTGACCCTCCAATGGATCTTGATCAGATTCATTATTTACATTGTTTTTAACATTATTTAACACGAATGGGCTTTCATTTGGGTGAAAATGATCTGAAAAGAAACCTCCCTACTTGGGGCTAAATTAGAGTTCGGGTTTTTAAAAAAAGGTTCTTCGAATGGCTCACACAAATCAAACAAAGGTACCATTTAAACCTGAGCTCAGCAGATTCCTACGTCTCAGACACGGGCCATGTACACTGATTCACTGGCTCCCAGACCCAGCTTACACACTTTGCAGGTCTACGGACCTGGGGCCGATGGCAGGCAAGTCTAAATAGACCTTAAATCAAACAGATATTTCATTCTGCTTGCAGCCCTGGTCTACAGTCCACTGGATCAGGACCGGAGCTGCGTTCCTCTTGTTCGTACAGTAACCCCACTCCCTCCCCAGTAACGAAGGAAAAGCCACAGTGGTCTGCAACAGGGCTGGGAATAATTTAGCAAAGACATGCTTGGAAACTTCAAAAAGGGCTGCAAGAAAGTTACACGCTTGGTGGCACAAAGATGATCTTTCCTACTTTGCAAATTGGTAAAATGCTGGCATTAACCTGAGACCAGGCAGTGGGCAGGAGGATCCTTTCAGTCACAGTTAAGGTGGTGGCCAGACACGGGCCACTGGTCTCCAGTCTCAGAGATCAGCCTGTCATTTTGCCTTTGCCCCAGTGGAATATGGGATGCTCCTAGAACACTTCCTACACTAACGAGTGCCAGGGCATTTGAGAGCAAATGGACAAAGTCCTCCCTTAGGGTCTTCCCTTCTGGTTGGGGTCGAGGGGGTCAGAGACGATAAGCAAATATACATAGTAGATAGCAGTTGTCGCTATGAAGAAAAATTAAGCCAGACAAGGAAATGGGGAGGGACAGGAGAGTGGAGCTCCTCTTCCCGCCGCCCAGGGAGCTGGAAGAGGTGGGAATGAAGCAGAGACCTGCACCAAGGGAGAGTGCCCGCGACAACAGGCCACCTGGGTGAAGGGAATGGCAGGTGCACGGCCCTGAGGGGTGGTAACAGAGGAGTCACCCAGGAATGCAGGGGCCAGATCCAGAGGGCTTGGAGGCCACTGAAGGAGCTTGGATTTGATTTTAAGTGTGATGAGAGGCCTTTGGTCAGGGGAGTGGTTCCTAGGGGGAGCACTTAGGAGGATGCTGACGTCATGGAAGGGAGAGAAGACAGCAGACTAGATTAGAGCAACGGCTTGGAAATAGAGGATTCTTTGAAGGCAGAGCCAGCAGTCTGGCTAGAGGGATTGGATGTGGGATAGGAGAAAGAAGAATCGAGGATGACTGCTAGGTTTTTGGCAGAGGGACCAAAATATGTCACTTGCAGATATAAGGAGCCCTAGGAGAGAAGTGCGTCTGGGAAGGTGAGTTCAGGACCTCAGTTTGGGGGCATCAAATCTGTGACATCTGATGGGAGACAGAAGGCAGTGGGAGAAGAGCCGGGGTCAAGGGAGGCAGTCCAGGCTGGAGGGACGATGTCCCAAGGCCCAGCACTGGAGAGCACACTGGCTCTCTAGGCCCCCAGGGAAGGAGGAAGAACCCACAAGAGGGACTGTGGAGGAGAGTAAGGGTGCTTTAGACACCAGTAAACATCCTGTTCCAGGAAGGAAGAGTGACCCTCTGGGTCCAATGTTGTACATGCACAGTGGAAGAAAGAGATGGGGAGAAGGACAGACCAAATCTGGGAAAATGTTCACACTGGGGATCTGGGTAAAAGGGAAAGGGGAATTCTTTGTTCTACACTTGCATCTCTACTTCTGAAATTTTGTCAAAGTCAAAGTCAAAAGGAAAATGGTATTTCTGAGAGATTTGGTCAGATGAGGCACATAGACTGCGCCAGAGTCTGGCCATCCAGGAGCTGTGGCTCCCTCCACAAGGACAACCCTAGTGAAATGGAACAGAAAAAATTCTGAATGTTCATGGGCCCAAGAGAGAGGAGAGGGAAGAAAATGATGCTATTATCTAGAGACCACATTTTCGGGGGGGGTTTCCTGTAGATTGGAACACAGAGATGGGAGGGGGCCGTGGGCACGGGGTCAAGTGAAAAAAATTTTTAGGAGGATATCTATGTAAGACGATGTCTTTGCTGAGGAGAACATTCCAGCAGAGATGGGAGAACTATAGGAGCAGAGCTCTTCCAGAGGCCAGAGCGGGTGGGATGCTCAGAGAGAAGTGGAGGGTTGGACACAGACAGGTGGAGGAACAAGCCGTCAACTGGAGGCACAGAAGTATGTGGAGACAGATCCAAGGAAGCCATTCCATTGGCAAAGGCAAGAGAAGGAGAGTCCCTTCTGATTGTTTCTGTTTTCTCAGTGATCTATAAAGCAAAGTTAGCAACTGACCAGGGAAGGGGACAGTGTTTAAGGTTTCAGAAAGGAGAGGAGGTGTGGGAAAATGAAAGAGGGAGTGGCCTGCCAAGCAAAACAGAAAGCTCAACTGAGGTATGTGGCCATGAATTTAAAGTGAATCTAATCAGGATGATTGTGTGCATGTTCTTTTCCAGAACGTTCGGCAGCTTGGGTGCCAGCGGGCAGAGGGCAGAGGGAAATTTAACCAAGGTTAAGATTTTCCAGAGGGTATGAGATGGAGTGATGAACAAGGCAGTGCTGAGAGTGCCGGGTCCTGAAATCTAATGTGGGTAGGGAGGGAAGGTAAGGAAGGAAGGGTGTTCATGGACTGTGGGATCGATGGGTTGGAGGTCCCACTGGAATAGAGGCACCACTCGAGTGTCAGGGCCCAAGAATTAAGCCAGAACGACAGGAGGTGGGGGGTGGGGGGGAGAGAGACTTCAGAGATGCTATAGTCAGTGGTCATGACAGGGCCCAGGGCAGGAGTCCAAGAGCAGGTGGCTGAAGTCAGTAAAGGACAGGACCATTGGGAGTGAGGAGGTCCAGGAACCAAGAGGACAGTGTTCTCTGTGGGTGCTGACCCCCCCCCAGAATGGGGAGGTAGCCATGGCGAGAAGGGCAGTGACCAGGGGTCCCCATCTTCGAGGAAGGGTGGGGACCCGAAGATGTACAGATCAGTGAGACAATGAGGAGTAGTAGCAGGTGGCATAATCCATAATGCCTGAGACTTTGAAGGAGCTGGGAGTTTGTTTGTTTTTCTTTTTAAGGGGAATACAGGGGTGAAAGGTCTGGAAATGACAATAAGGAGCCAGGGAGAGTTCTGACCTGTATCCAGGCCCTGTGTATGTAGTGCATGGGAGAAACAAATAGCCTCTCCCCGAGAAGCTGTAGGTCAGTAATGTCCTCCAGCCCACGGGGAGGTTTCGATGACAACAAGATGGCAAAGGAAATGTTAAAAAAAACAAAACAAAACAAAACCCTGGACTTCTGAACAATTCTGACGATGCTCAAAGATATAGAAAAATTTACCACTGTTCGTGAGTTTGTATATACGAATAAAAGCCTAACGTCCATACAACTAAAACCCTCATGTTAGGACATATGGACAATTTAGCCATCTAGAGATGGCTCACCATGAAAGGAAACACCTTTTATAAAGAGATTTCCCTAAGGAAGATAGTTTAGTCTTGCTTTATGTACCTAGCCGTCTTCCATCCCCGCTGTTCGCCTCGTGCCTGGCCCAGTGCAGATGCTCTGTGGGAACTCAGGAATTGATCTGCTTTTCCTTAAAAGTCCCTTGTCTCTCTGAAGCCTTTGTACCTCGGGCTGGTTCTTTCTCCCGTCTCCTCAACTACATATCTTTTAAGTGGTTAACGTGAAAAACGTCTGCCAAATTCTGGTTAACTTTTTCTAATGTGCTTTGGAGTAGAATATCTTAAAAGGAAAACATAATCATATGTTCAAGCTGAGTGTATATAGACAGTCTGTCCAACTTTTGTCATCTTACTCAGACTCAGAGAGGCCAAGTGACTTGTCCACAATCACACAAGGTGCGTGAGACACGGAACTGGAACCCAGGACCCCTGGCTACCAGCCACTCCAATATACACCACATAACATATGCCCATATCTCAGGGCACTATGACTGACTGGCCTCCATCACTTGTGGCATACCCTTGGCATAAAACTCAGGTCTTAATTTCTACCTTGAGAACACTGAAGGTTACAGAAAGAAACTTGGGTTGGGGTGGGGGAGGCAGAAATCTCTCTCTCTCTCTTTTTCCTTTTAAATCAATTACTTTTAAAAGCCATTTTACTCTCCAGTCTTCCTAAAGAAAACCATGCTCGGCTTGGATACACCAGAGCAAAAGAGTAGAGTCTTTCCTATGTGCAGCTGGGCCTGCATAAATGTTTAAATTAATGAAGATCCCTGTTCTAATTTAATTCCGGGTGCTTCTCACCCTCTTTCAAATTCTGGCCCTTGAACGGTTTGAGTGATTGAAGATGCAGCTTAAGGTTTCATAGGAGATTTTCAGGGACGTCTGCATTAATCCTCTGTTCCATGCAATGTAGAAAACATTAAGTAAAATTGTCTGAAGTTAAAATATGTACTTAATTCCCACTATGGGGAAAGGATCTTTTTAGCAGATGTTTTTCTGGAATGGCTGGTGATTGTAAAATAGGAAGCACCGAACGAATCAAAGTCAAAGTAGGTAAGGACGATAGACCGGGCAGGGGTTTGGACTGGGAGGCAGGAATGGCATATCAATTAAATTTCCAGACTCCTGCTTATGAAAAATAAGCTGTCTTCAGATCGTTTCTAGGACCTGGCTACACACGGTGGTCATGGACCAAAGAAAATGAATCCAAACTGATGTAAAAAAAATAATCATTTAAGCAGGATGTTCCTGTGATGTTTAAGCCAGGATCTCTAAGGGTATCGGGTTGCCTTGCTTGGAAGGACTGTGTGTTTGGGAAGTCGTGACAGTGTAGTCCTCGGGGAAAACAATGAAGGCGGTTGTCTGCCAAGCCCGAGGAGGCTGCCGCTCTGCAGATCCTGCTCCATCAGGGGCCTGCTGGCCCCCCACTCCCCTGGGGGACAACGTAGGCTGGGAGCGAGCCCTGCCTGAAGCCTTCCGGGGGCTGGGCCTTTTCATTTGCAACTGGCTTTTCCTTTCCCAGGCTCAAGCTGACATCAGTGATACTTTGGGCCCTCGTGCCAAGGGCGTTTGGAGTTTGCTGGTCTGGGAGTCCCATTCTGCATTGTCCCTCCACTGGAAGTAAGCGAGAAGCGGGAGATATGGGAGGCAGTGGAGGGTTGCTGAGGCTGACACCCCGTGTCTACCACTTACTGGCCCCGACAACCTCTTTATGCTCGTTTCACCTCTGTAAATCGGGAATACTATTACTACCTGCTTCATAACACCACTGGGAATAAGTGAAATTAGAATAAACCAGATGGCACCGTGCCTGGCACACAGCGTTCCATGCCTCCTGTTGGTGTGTGGGAGGGCCCAAGGGGGGGATGCAAGGACCTTCAAGGCAAGAAAGGGGTTTTTTTCATGGCTCTTAAAAATATATTGTTTCCTTTTAGCGTAGCGATTCTACAAGCCCACTGAATCTCACTTCCATGCTAGCTCAGCATGAGTACCCAGACATTAAGAATCATGTCACACTCCCGTCTCACAAGTTGCGGAAACCCAAATCAGACTGCATTCAGCTTTGGGTGGTGGGAGACATAGTGAAGGCCTTTCAGTTTCCACAGCCATGATCAGAATGAAATGTTCTCGTATCAGGCGTTTCACATTTTAGAATTCAATTACAAAACCCTACCATTTAGCTTGTTAGGCGGGCTGCTCCACCCCAGGAAGAGTGACAAAAGACAATCTCTACAGCCAGGCTCCAAGTTCCAGCGCTATAAATCACTGGTTATCAGATGGAGTGGAACTCATTAATATAAACGAGAAGCCTGAAAGGCACCCATTAGCATGCTATTAATTTGTTTGACGATCTCCGGCATGGCAAGAGCTAAAATCGTTAGGCTGGGCAATACTGCATCTCGTGCAGAAGAATAATCTGGTCCCATTAATTTTTGTCTTGGGCTTGCCAAAGGTAATTGGGCATAATCAGAGCTCATACATCCCCTCATAGCTTTTTCATCCTTTCTTTTAAAAGAAGAAAATGGGGGGGGGAGGGGATGAGCTCAAAGTCTTGATACTCAATAAACATAACCAGTGAGAAGAGGTTTCAAGTTGCGACAGTCCCCGTAAGGACTATAAATGCTTCTATGCTCTTGTTTTCCTTCCTCTGCTCTTTGTTTGTTTGTTTCTCATTAAAAGAGTGGGAATCATAAACTCTTTTCCAGTTGGGTTAACTTTACTCATCCTTCCTTCCAACCATCCATTCATCCATCCTTCTACCCATCCATCTCCTTCATTATGAGTGGGGGAAGGGAGGATCCATTCTATCCCAGCAGGTAGATAGGGCTGTCTTCGATCTTTGCCACTAACAAGGAGGCAAGCAGGAAGGAGAGAAGATGAAGCAGCTTTGTCTACCATCTCCGTGGTCTCCTGTCTTTCTGTCCAATCACAGGACATTTCTGTAGCAGGTTAGTTTCCCAGCTTCTAAGGCTATTACAGAAAAGCAACTCACAGCCTTGAAGGCCTCTGCTGGTGTCTTGGCTCACATGGGTCACTGTGGTCATAAAGGATAACAGAGAAGAGGGCGCTCCTCACCTGCTCCTAAACACACCCCTTTTCTCTGGTTGCTGCTGTTCAGAGAACACCCACCCACCTCAGTCAGCCCAGCAATGAGTTGAAGACAAAAATTGTGTTTTCAGAGTATTTCAGACAATGCAGCTGCACAGAAGGGCCTGTGGACTCGAAATTGATCTTTCAATGATCGTCCTGACTCCACTGAGTTTCAAAAATCGAAATCAACAAACGTGTACTCTTACCTGTCCATCAAAAGGTGAGCATAAACAATGGGTAAGGAAACTGGTGTGGTCACATCTACTAGCAAAGCATGCAAGGCTCACCTCAAAGCTAAAAGGGAGAGAAGAGGGACATGCTGGTGAGCTTTGCAATTTTGTTGAAACCTAATCATTTCAGCATCATCCTCCATCTGCAATCCAGAGAAGAATCACCTCGGAACATTCAGAACTCTTTGGCTTCTCCTCATTGCGGGATACGTGACGTTAGAAAATATTTCAACGTCATACACGTTCGGGGCACAAAATTTGCCAAATGTTAGAAAGAATAAAGAAATAAAAAATCCCATGTGTTTCCAACTCCCTGAGATAATCACTAGTGACACTCTGGTACATTTCCACACACAGCTGACATATATTTTCACAGACCTGCACCATGGCAGATAGAGTTTCCTGTTCTGCCCTCCTGCCCACCACGGCTGGATATTTGCTAAGCATTTCCCTAGGCCACCACATTTCCCTCAAATATGTACTCCTTAATAGATGTGTACGTTTCACCATATCCAAGTGTTGTGATTAATTTCACTGTTCTCAGACGATATATGGACAGGATTTTAATCTCTCCTTGGCTTCTTTACTAAAATTAAACCCTTATCTTCCTATCTGAAAGTCACGATCAGACAGATTCAAATCCATTAAGTGATATTCTATTGAGGGAAACTCGAGAGCAGGAATTCTTGCATGAATATCTCCTGTAGGAGAAGGTCCACCAGCTCTCCAGCCACAGAGGGCTCAACCAGCAGCCAGAAAGGTTACCAAGGTCCGAAATCAAGTGTTGGTCTGGGCCCACCATTTCTGTTATCAGTATGCGCTGGTCAGTGGGGTTGTGGCCCTCGACGAGTCTGTCTTTGTGCCCTTGAAAATATCTTCTGCAGCAAAGCAGGCTGTTCCCTGTGATTAGCTAATAACTAAGGAGCCTCCCTTGAACACTTATATCCGAAGCCCCGGTCAGAAGGGAAGCTGGGCCATTGCTGGCAGTTTGGTTTACTGCCCAGAAGGCAGCCCAGAGTCATGGGGGTGGGGGTATACTGGGCTAGCCAGGGGTCCCGGGCTGTCAAGCCTCCAGTTGTAAACGGAACCCTATCTGTATATCTGGAGCTTGGGTTGTTGGCGCTTCTCCGGGAGGGCAGGGTTCAGATCAGCACCTGATAAGACACCACCAACTCCATTTCCTGGCTCTGGCAGATTTATTCCTGATGAGTTCCATCCCAACATTCCTGTCATTCAGGCCTTTGAGACAGAGGCCACAGGACACTTTCTCAGGTGGGAACCGAGGAGAGAGACCACACAATGAGCATCTCCCACTCCCCACAGTCCTGCTGGCTTTATGGTACGCAGGGAGATCTCAGTGGTCAGCTTACTTAATTGGTCAAGAGGAAGAGCCAGGGAGAGGCAGAAGAAGAGGTGTAAAGGCGACTTTCTGCATGGAGCAGGACCCCACCGCCGGCCAGCCCATCATCAACCGCCATCCGACGGCTTTGTAAGCCGTCCTTTCCAATTCTACCTCCCATTTGTAGTAACCAACCAAGCGCGGGTCGCTTCATGCGGTGAGAAGGTCAGAAGCCGCCTCCCCACACCTGAGGCAATCTCAATCGTTTTCAAGGAATTCATGAGTGGCACCGCGTAGAAGCTTCCTGTCTAGCGGAAGAAAGGGTCGGATGTTTTCTTTTTAAACAGCCAGCTCAAATGCACTCCTCACCCTTTCCAGTGGTTGCTCTTGAAACGCATTTAACTGACATGAATGCAAATATAAACCCTTGAAGGAAAAAATCCGCTAGCGGCTAAACGCGTATAGGAAACAAATTGTGAGCCAGCACAGTCGGCGGCACTTGGGATGGGTGAATTCACTTCATCTTCCTAATAGCTTCTCATGTGCACAGGATTCCCATTTCACAGATGAGGAGACAGACACAGAGGTCAAGTGATCGTCTGTGGACACACAGCTGGGAAGCGGCGGGGCCAGGATTTGAACCCAGGTGGTCTAGGCAAGAGGGTACTAGGCCAATGGATGGCTGGGGTGGCCCCACAGACCTGTGTTTAGGCTGCCGTTCCCCTCCCAGGGCACGGGCCCTGGAGTGAGGGTGGGGCCAGGGCAGGAGCATGGACACATCCTCCCTCTGTCAGCCTCAATCTCCGGGTGCCTTTCCCTGTGTACTTTACAGGCCGGGATTGTGGGGAGAAACGCTGGCCATGTGTCATCTCTGCGGGCTGCGCGGACAGCAGAGCCAGCTGTGTAAGGTCAAGACCCTCGGAGGAGTGTCTGGAATGACGCACCAGTGCGGGTCACTGGCTCCCCCCTTGGAGCACACATCACAGGCTCAGGGAAACACAGGCTCCATATGAAGACCCCGCATGGCTGTGCTTGATCTAGAAGAGGCCCGAGGATCAAGGCGCTAAGCTGGGCGTCCACGCTGAAACTCAGCAACACACACCCCAGAGCCCAGGCCCGGGCTCACACGTGAACTTGTGGCAGTGTTCTCCTACAGCACGAGTGGAGAGGCCTCTAGGGGACAAGCCTGATCCCCCACGCACGTGCTCGCCTTCACACCCAGCGTGTCCCCCGCCCTTGAAGGAGTAAACCCTGCAGACGGAAGAGGCTGATTCCCCCGAAGGCATCACCGGGAGATGGCATCATTGGTCACGCTGGCGGACCTCTTTCCCCGGCAAACTGAACAATCGAGTCAAGGAAGCAGTTGGGGAAATTTGGCAGAAATCCTGGCAGAAAAGAATGGTGCACCTCATGTCCATGGGTGGCCTCGAGGCTGGGTTACTGGAAACGAGCAGAATAAGGGAAAAGTGGCCAATAAAGATCTGCTGTCTCTGTCTATTTCACTCACCTGCCCTCAGCTGAGTTAGGGGACAAAAGATGTCCCATGAGGCTCCCCGCCAGCTTTTCGTGCTGCAAATGTCTAAACTTACAGAGCAACAGGAAGGCAAATACAATGAGTACCCATACGCCTTTCACCTCGATTCACCGGTTGTTACCATTCGTCTGTTCTCCTTTTGGCTGAGCTGTCTGCGAGCTGCAGACTCGTGGCTTCCTGTGTCGGTACACGGGGCACACCTGACGCTCTTGGACCTCACGCGGCCATTCTCAAGAAAGCTGGTTACTGACAGGGAAGGCTACCAGGTGTCAATCCACAGCCTTACATTTACTCCTAAAAACATGAAGAGTCAGCAGAGCCTCAATTACATAAAATAATACGATAGGATTTGTACACTTTGAACTCCATTGCTTAGAGGGGAAAATAATTCTAAAGTGTAGAAAAGTCCACTCTCGGGGCACGTGGGTGGCTCAGATGGGTAAGCATCTGCCTTTGGCTCAGGTCATGATTTCGGGGTCCTGGAATCAAGCCCCACTTCAGGCTCCCTGCTCAGTGGGGAGTCTGCTTCTCCCTCTTCCTCAACCTCTCTCCCCTCCTCATGTTCTCTGTCTCAAATGAATAAATTTTTAAAATCTTAAAAACAAAAAGTCCATTCCTTACGTACAGTTTGGCAACTAAAATAACTTTCATGTGATGATTAGGTGTTTGTGAGGTCTAAGCCAGTTTTCTCATTAAGCAACACTTGTAGACCCAGCGAGGGAGATAAAGTTCAAAGTGAATGGAGCCCATTGCACATCTGAGTTGTTTTGAAAAAAGATATTCGCTTGGGGCTGCTGAGTTGCTTGGTTGGTTCAGCATCCGACTCGTGATTTTGACCCAGGTTGCGACTCCAGGGCTGTGAGATCTCCACGTTGGGCTCTGCACCAGCCATGAAACCTGCTTGATTCTCTCTCTCCCTCTCTCCCTGCCCCTTCCCCTTGCATGCTCCTGTTCTCTCTCTCTCTCTCTCGAAAAAGAAAAAAAAAAAGATTTTCACTTGTGTTCTTGCTTTTTGCCAGTCAGTAAAACTATTTCTCTTCAGAAAAAGAAAGACTGGAAAGTGAGCCATTTTTCCTTAGTTGCTTTTCCTTTTTATAAACAAACGCTATCTTATAATACTTAGAAACTTCTGCTACATGAGAGCTCCAATGACCCCAACACGTAATGGGTGTTCAAAGTGTCTAGAGACTGAACCAAAGCTTGTCCGCTTGGTTTTCCAACCACAGCAAGAAATGACAGCTAATAGTGTAATAAGGGACTTACAAAAAAAAAAAAAAAAAGGCAGAATAAATCTTAAAGCAAGAAGACTCAGCGACTCAGTGAGGGGCCACTGAGTGTGAGACCGACTTTCTTGCATGCCTCCCTGAATGAATCACTCACTCACTCACTCACCCACCCAGAGCTTGGTATCCTAAGAACCCATAAAACAATGTCCCGAACCATCCAGAGTCCTTTTTGATACTGCCTGATTAGTCAACAGCAACCAGTGCCTGAGATGCCCCAAGAGGGTAACTGTCACTGGGTCACACATGAGGTCCAGAACAACCAGGGCACTTCTCTCAAATACTTGTGAAATTGGAACTGAGAAATGAGCAACCATGTTCAGCTGAGCCACATTTTCCCCTAGGTCTTCCCCGATCCCCTTGTATGCATGTCCTGCATCGTGACACCTCCCAAAGCTCTTGGATAACTCAACATCTCACGTACCCAGACCCTAGCTCTTCAGCAATCTCCGCTGAGCAGAATTCAGCCAACAATCAGGAAATGAAGGCCAAGAGCTTCAATGCCCTGGGCCCCATTCCTGGCTCCAGCAGGAGGCCTCTCCAGACTCACACCACAATTCCATCTTTCTGTGTACATTCAAGAGAGTGATCTCCTTGGGGATACAGGTAACGCTGTCCAGGTGGGGGTCTACATTCCCAGTGGTTAGAAATCCATCCCCATGGTAGATCATTCTCCGAGTTACAACATGGCAGAATAAAAAAGGTGGGTGTTTTAGACGTGGGGTCCTTGGGTAAATTCCCGAATTTCTCTGAGCTCTGATTTCCTTATTCTGAAAACACTGTGTAAAACGTTTCCTTCGAGAGAGTATACGCTGAGAAGCCACGGGGCACTGCGGTTGAGAATGTGGCTCTGGAGCCAGACCGTGCGGGATGGAATCCCGGCCCTGCACCTCTGGCTCCATGACCTCGGACAAGTTATTTCACTTCTCTGAGCCTCAGCCTCCTCCCCAGCAAGAGGGAGGTAATGGTAGCCGCACTTATGTCCGAGATGGTGAGGACCTGTACTATGGGGACTACTGAGCGGATAAGGACAATGGGCTTCGAACACCCGATACAGAGCAAGCACTCAGGGAGGATCATATCATCATCATTATTACTACACGTACAGTGCCCAGCTCGTCACCACCTGACACACAACAGAGACTCAGAAGAGTGTACTGACTCCACGGAAGCTGGCTGGGTTTTTTTTTCCCTCAGACCATTGCTTGTTTGAAGAAAACATGACTGCTAACAGCTTTAGAAGGGCTTAAGAATGTACAAAAAAGAGGGGCGCCTGGGTGGCTCAGTTGGTTAAGGGTCCGACTCTTGGTTCTGGCTTGGGTCATGATCTCAGGTTCTGGGATCGAGCCCCACATTGGGCTCTTTGCTCAGTGAGGAGTCTCCTTGTCTCTCTCCCTGTCTCTCTCTCTCCTTCCCTCCCCCCACTTAAAAAAAATACAAGAAGAGAAAGCAGACGTGACTCAGGACTAAGTGTGGGGCCATTGGGTATTGGGGTCAACACCCAGTCACATCTTGGGGTCCCTGGGTGAATCACTCCCTCAGAGCAAGCACGGTGCTGTAAGGAGACTCATATGAAGAGTCTGAGTCATCAAGAACACTCATGTCTGCTTAGCTCACTCTCTTTCAAAAAACAGGAAACTGTGTGAAACACTTTTAAAATACTCTGGTCGAAATAGCTGAGAAGTTCTATTGCCATGATAAGGATAAGGTTTGGGCGCTTACAGCACATGGATGTGCCGCTTTCCCACCCGAACTTCGCCCCCCCCCACCGTCCACGGCCTGAGGTTTCAGCTGAGGCAGATTTGCACTGAAGTCAAGGAAGCTTGAATTTCAGGCAACCCCTACGCCCCCAGGTACCTTCCAGACCCCTCAGTGGGGTCCAGCACTGTGTTCAGATGGACATGTGTTTTTACAAAATTTGGCCAAAGCAAGATTACCAACACCGGTTAAGACCGCTGTCCCTTCCCGCCCCAACTGGTTGTCCGTCAGGGTCCATAGGCAGTCGGTGGGCACTTCCGGGAGCTGGGTGAGGGGAGTCAAGGTGGGGACACAGTCCACTAGGCTTGATGGTCACATTTCCACACAGTTAAATCAGTGGCCTTCCCCTGTACCAAGGACAACCAGATGCCTCCCTGTTATCAAATGTGTTCTGACACAGGACTCAGGTCGTGTGAAGGTAGGACTGGGTACTACCGTGCTCAGCACCAGAAGGGGACAGGAGCGAAGAAGAAAGGAAGCTCAAATGCATGGGGTCAGGAGCTAGTTTGTAGGAAATTCTTCTAAATCTCACTGCTTGTAAGTAAATGTGATCACTGTTTCCCTAAATTTAACAACAATCCTGTAAGTATTTGACATCACTGACACTGAGTTATAAAGCCAAAATAAAATTTTCTTAACTATTAGTGATGCACGAAAAACAAACTTTTGATGAACTGTTCTAAAGGGAAGACTGATTTATCCCTACAGAAAGGAGATTAAAAGCACTGTCATATGAAGAGGGGATCAAAGCCCAAAACTGTGGGGAAAAAGTCCTGTCAAGGTGTATCAGGCAGTTAATCAAATGACTGGTCTGGATTTTGTGATGTATCAGCTCTCATCAATCTGTTGTGGTATCTTTTTCAATCTAAGTAAATACATGCTTTTATGCTCATGTTGCATTTGTGATTTTGGATTTTTTTTCCCTCCAGGCTCTTCTTCTGAACTGCATGAACTTGAGGCCTCACTAAACCTGCATGGCCCCTGACAGTTGGCAGAGTGTGAGCTTCAGATCACGTAAGCCTGACCCCGAGACTGATCACCCATGTGGTTTGGGAGGCATCTCCCTCCACCCACTAGGCCTCCGCTCTCATTTCTAAAAGGGGGATAAGCACTACATGTGTGTGTCTCATGCTTGCTGGTGAAACGAGATAAGGCCTAGAAGGGGCTGAGCTGCAGGGAGGACTCCAGGACCTCTAGATCCTGCTCACCTAAATGGGGATGACTTTCAAGTCCTCTTCAGATCCATTATCCAACTTGTTACTTACAACTTCGTTTGGCTATCTCACAGATACCCCCATCTCAGCATGTCCCAAACCTGGTCCTCTCCCCCATGGGCCCCTCCCTGCCACCTCAGTGAAAGCCTCCAGTATCTCCCCTGCCGTGAAATGCCAGACACCTGAGTCCCGATTGTCACACCCCTCTCCAATTGCCAATATCTAACCAGCTTCCAAGTCTGTCACTGGGGTGTCCTTCAAACCACCTACGTACCTCAATCTCCAATGCTACCGGGTCTGAGTTTTCTCCCTCTCTCCTGGGGCACCGAGCGCCTCCACACAGGCCTCCCGCTGACCACCCCACCCCAAGCACCCATCCGCTCTCCAGCAAGAGCAATCCTTCCTTTGTAAGCACAGTTCCGACCATGACAACCCCTGCCTCAGGAGAGATACCACAATCCTTAGTCGAGCTTACCTCCCCAGCAGAGCCACTCCAGCCTTCAAGTCTTGGCTGATTTCTGATTCAGGGCCCTCACGCAGGCCGTTCTCTTTCCCTGTACAGTCCCTCCCCTCAAGTACCCACACTCAAGACCTCCCCTCAGAGCCTGGCTTCAGGAGACTTCCTTGACCCAGTGGGGTCAGGTGTCCATGGTTCAGGGGGGCGCACGGTTCTCTTGCGGGGGGTGGGCTACCTCGTGGTTACACCCTGTTGAATGCACAGCCCCCTGATGACCCTCACTGTCCCCCTGCCCCTCCCTGTCCTCGGTCCCCAGCACAGTTCCAAATCCACATGAAACACTCAAAACCAGCTTTTAGAACACAGGCGTGCACAGGTGTGATATTTTCTGAAAGGAGGCAGCTCCTCAGTGGAGGTCCCTCTTCTCAGACCAGGGCACAAGGCAGGATACCAGTCGGACTTAGGATGGCACAGTCTTGATGGAAATCCCATGGAGAGGACATCGCTCTACCAGCCAGGGGCTCCATGCACAGGCCTCTCCTCCACTGCCTCTGGCCCTGACCTTTTCGGCCCGTGAGAAGGAGCTGCTTCTCCACTCTCTGCCCCCGAACTTGCTCCGGGACCCGTGGCCTCAGGTCGGTGGACCCTGGCAGGCCTCGCACCCGCCTGGAAGGGCGGCCTCACCCCTCGGAGACCCGCAAGCTGCAAAGTGAAGCTGGACAGGAACACGACACTCGCACGCTGCTGCTCCAGCCCCAGAAAGGCACACTGCCGCACGCGCTTCTAGATTCATCTGCTGCCCAGAGGTCTAAAAATACCCGAGGTGATGTCTCACCATCCAAGTACCAGAGCGGCCACGGCTTGGCCTTTGCTCCGACCCAACCCAAATCAGTTTTCTGTAAAAGACGACCTTCTGCTCAGGGAGCTTCAAACCAACCCCTCAACCACCCCCTGAAACCAGAGGAAGGCAGTGCCTCAGGTTCCCTAGAGATTCTGCAGTTGCCACTGGTATTTTGAGAGAGAGGGAGAATAGTTCCTTCTGGGCTGGTAGCTGAGGCTGCTCTCAAGGGCTGAGATTAAAATTAAAAAAAAAAAATTTTTTTTTAAATAAGGTATGCATTTTCAACGTTGGCCAACTATTTACACACAGCCCTGGTTCCTAGCACCCTGCCTTAGGGTAATTACGCCATTTCTCTTGCGTAGAAGCCTATAGTAAAAGAGGGAGCAATTGACTATTCCTCTGCTGGGGCAGGAGTTCTTCTTCTTCTTCTTCTTTTTAAGTAATCTCTACACCAAACATGGGGCTCGACCTCAACAACCCTGAGATCAAGAGTTGCGTGCTCTACCGGCAGAGCCAGCTGGGCGCCCCCGGGGCAGGACTTCTAATTGTCAGTTCATTCAGAGAAAGTGACTCAAAATAATCCTCTGGAACGTCAGCTGGTTCTAGAAGCCCGGACGGGTGTCTTCCAAGGGACTGAGCACATCCAGACGTACCCAAGAGAGTTCCCGATCTGGTTCAACACTGGGGTCCCTGGAAAACCCACATTCTCCGCTCACCTTCAGAGGGTCTCTGAGAGGTAAGAAACACTGGATCTGGGGGTCAGATGCTTCTGGCTCAACTCTGCAGAATCAATCAAGCTTTCTCAACTCTGGGCCGGGGGTGGTAGCTACCTCCGAAGGTGGCCTCCAGGATGACAGGAATGAACCATACACAGCAGTGCGGCTGGACAGATACTGGCTGCTTCAGAACTTGGTCTCTGGCTTTTGCGCCTGGTAGAGTGTTCAGTACGTCACTACTGCTAGATCAGAAAGATCACTCACTCTAAGATGTTCCCTGCATCAGACTGGTTTGCAATCCTGAGTTCCTGTTTCTTCTTTCCTCTCTCGGTTGATTTAAGAAAAATGAGCCTCCCCAAGGATACTCCTTAACCTCACACTGCTTAACAGCAGCAACTAATGTTTACTGAGCACTTACTATATGCCAGGAACTATGTAAATGTGTTTCGTGCATTATCACACTCAATCCTCTCAACAACCCTGTGTGATAGCTTCTTTTATTCTCACTTTACAGGAGGAAACAAGCTCAGAGAAGGGAAGGAACTTGGGATAGGTTACAGAGCTGGCAAGTGGTGCAGCTGGGCCTCCACCAAGCCTAAGTGAGTCTAAAAACCACGTTCTATAAACAAAACAAAACAAAACACCTTCCTTAGCAAGTGAGATACGCACACTAAAGTTACATCTGTATTCTTGATGTGGAAATGGCCCAGGGACTACAAGAGTTAATGAGAGCTCACTGTCAATGGGGCAACCTATACACGAGCCCATGCAGTGGGAAGAGGAGTAAGAGGATGACCAGACACCCCAAAGAGGCACTCCTGAGGGCTGGCTCACAGACAGAGCCTGCTATTGGCCGGCTGCTGAGCACCCCAGCTGTCTCCCAGGGAGGATGTGGTCTGACCACATTCTTTCAAGTGTCTGGTAGCTCCTTGCCTGCCACCTGGCTCGGAAGACGAGCCAGCACCTGAGCGGCGGGCTGCGTCACGGACACACTCACCAGAGAAGCCCTGCCTCCTGCCTCAGTGGAGCCAGGCACGGCCCTGGTTAAGTCAAGGCCCTCCCATCCCTCATGAGCAGCCAAGGGCCATCTGATGGTGGACATCTGGAGAAGTCATCTCAAACACCCAGAGAGATAGCAGGCGTTGGTATCACACATGCGCATGTGTACACACACACACACACACACACACAGACGATGCGATCAGCTGTGCCTTATAAGTGGGAGAGATGCCACTGTGAGGACTTACCTGCCTCAGTTTCTCCGTCTGTGTCCTAACAGTAGGACTTTGCAAGTCTGGCAGAATGAATTAGTATGCATAAAGCACTCCGAGTGGTGCTGGGTGCTTAACATTCAAGCCTTGCTGGTTATCATCATTACTGCTACGACCATGGCAATGAGTAGCCAGAGTCCGCAGACTCCCCGCATAAAACCTCAACCACCACCGCCTCCCCCCCCCACCCCCCCCAGAGAGGGACTTCCCCAGCACTGGCCGGGGAAGTGCAGGCCTAGTTCTTCTCCAAGCTGGGGGAGGGTCACAGGGGCGTGACCTGGCTGACACACAGCACTGGGGCAAGGGGACTGCCAATGGTGTGCCAAAGGAATAAACATCTGAGTGCCAAAGGAATAAACATCTGAGAAACAAGTTCTGACTTACAACAGCAGCAGGAGGAGGAGACCGATGCCCGTGACTGCAGAAAATACTCCCCAGGCCGTTCCCATGAGGGTGGCTTTGATTCTTGGATATCCAGCACCCCAAACCCAGCAAGGCCAAAGCTGGATGAGCAGCCGTTCCACACGTCCTGGGGGTCCCAGACTTTTGAGGCTGCTGCTCTTCCTGGATAAACTAAGGGAGAGCGGAAACTTCCGGAAGCCACTCAGGGAAGGAGGAGTGGGTCTGAGCTTATACTTCCACTTCGACAAAGAAAGGGCCCATGGTTTCCTCGATGAAGTGTCTACACCCCAAGTCTGATCCAGCACCTAGTATGTCCTGTTAGTCAGGTGGGGGCCACTAGAACAAAGCACCACAGACTGAGGGGCTGAAACAACAGAAACTTATTTCCTCTCAGCTCTGCAGGTAGGAAACTCAAGATCACAGCTCATCAAGGTTTGGTTTCTGGTCAGAGCTTGCAAAGGACTCACTGCTGTCTCCCTGTGTTTTCACATGGTAGATCTCTCCCCCACACCCCTCCATTCTCCCTCTTATAACGCCACCAATCCTATCAGATGAGGTCCCCACCTTTATGACCTCATTTATCCTTAACTACCTCCTGAAGAAATTATCTCCAGATACAGCCACACTGGGGTAGGTGGGGGGGCGGTGTTAGAGCTTCAACATACGATTTTTTTTTTAATATTTTATTTATTTATTTGACAGAGAGAGATCACAAGTAATTAGAGAGGCAGGCAGAGAGACAGAGAAGTAGGCTCCTACTGAGGAGAGAGCCCAATGCAGGGCTCTATCCCAGGACCCTGAGATTATGACCCGAGCTGAAGGCAGAGGCTTAACCCACTGAGCCACCCAGGTGCCCCTCATCATACGAATTTAAGGGGGACACAATTCAGTGCCTAGCCTATGTGTTCAACAGTGCTTGTTACACGAGGAAAGGACTAGAAAAGGAACCCAGATGTGTGTGTTTTCAAGGGCCTACCACATGCCACACCCTGGGCTACCTAATACAGGGCATGACCTATCCTCCTCTTGGTGGCAGCCACAGAGGCAGGTTCTCATCTGAAAGGAGGACACGGAGGCTAAGAGATCTCAGGGACAGTGAGTGGCAGAGCCCAGCCTTCAACCCAGGGGTCCATGCCTGGTGCCTGAACCCTCTTGGCAGGACGGGCCACATGACTTGTGGAGATCAGGGTAAAATGAGAGTATGGAGCCCTTATTCAAACATTAAGGGTTTCAAGGTAGTGACAATAAGTCAGTAAGTCAAGTGGGGGGCCCTTGCGAGTGGAGACTCTATGAGACCCCGCAGGATACACCTCCATGGGGCCCGCTCTGCCACTAGGGGTTGGCTCTGAAAAGCTGAGGGAGACACGGGCTGTACAAGACATAATCCACCCCGCATTGCTCCTGACCATTTCCACTTTGCCACGTTCCAGCTCATCTCTCCAAATGACTTCTCCAGAAAGGCCATCAAGTATTATCTTACCCTCCTTTAAAAAAAAAAAAAAAAAAAAAAGCAAAGACTGGAACAATCTCTGCCAGAAGCGTTCAGAATTCCACATAAAAGGAAGGCCTGTGCTTTAGTGAGTCTGTCTTCTGGACCGTCTACATTTGCAGGAGGCCACGTGAGTGGCAGACACTCTGTGGAAACAAGCTTGCCGGCATTTGGAAACCTAAGTGGGACCAGATCCTTGGTTGAGGAGCCCCACAACCTCAGCTTACCACAGAGCGAGCTGTCCTGATTAAAGCCAGTGGCTTGAGGTCCCTGGATTTCACTGAATAAACACCCAGTTCGGGCCGACTTCATTTCTGCTGATGGAGAGAAGTGAGTGCATCTGAAATTCCCTGTGTCCAGGGCCTTCCTGACCCCAGGCTCGGAGGGGTCTGGGATTTGGCTCTCTGAGGCTCCAAAACCCAGCTCTGGGAAACTCTGAAACAATGGAAAGCTGTTTGGGGGCAGCCAGAAAAGCTTTGGGGAACAGAGCTCCAAATATTCATGAGGAGGAATGGAAACAATTAGACTGATTCCAGGGATGAGTTCTGGGTTCCCATTCTCCTCTATCCCCCGCAGCCAGCTCCCTTCTCCTCCATGTCTCCTCCCCTTGCCCAAACCCCAGCTCACCCACAAGCCTCAGCAGATGCAGCAGAGAGGAAAGGGAGACTTCTGGCAGGCCACAGCTCTGACGCTTTTTTTTCCCCCCCACCAGGAGTCTGGTCCTCAGGCATACAGGTCTCCAAAACAATTTCCCTTTTCATAGCAGCTAGCTGAAGCAACTACCCTTCACCGGTTTGACGAGCTTCCACAGCAGGATGTCTGTGCTTCCGACACATGGACAGACTTCCCCAAACACCTGTGCCAATAAGTCCCTTTACAAAGAAGGGACGTGAGGTGGCATAGGATAATTTGTCCAGGTCAGCTTACATAGTGACTTTTAACCAATCAGTGTCAAGCTGCTAATTAAATGTTTACAGTTAGGGTTGTAAGGTAAGAAAGAAACATTTTGCAGTGTCCTAACACCTGACACGACCAGAATCAACTTCATGACCCAGTGGCCAGATTTGTTCAAAAAGAGCTAAAAATGCGAACAGCACTCTGCTTTAGCCACCTAGCGGGACGGAAACTAGGGTTCCAGCCTTCTGAAGGTGCTCTGTGGGGTGCAAGGCGAAGACAGCTCTTGACCGAGGGCATGCAACATGAGCCCATGCTCTTGGTCAGTCCCAGGCTCTGGCCACACAGTAGCACTTGTCACATGCATATTAGACAAGTTGCAAACTATTCCTTTTTATCCTTTTTCCATCATCAGTAATTGGGACCCTCTGGAGAGACAAGAACTCCTCAGTAGGTACGTACTGACTTTCTAGAAATGATTTCGCGTTCAGCTCGGCTCCAGCCCAGCCAGTAGTCTGGACCTCCTGATCCTTTGGGAGCCAAAGATATCCTTTGGATCATCTCCTACATTCTGCCCATTTGCTTCCCTAAAACCGACAGGCTTAAGTCAGTGACCAAGTGTAAACATGTGTTTGCCACAAGTACATCATTAAGTACAAAGGCACCCGGCTGTGTGGTAAAAATGCCAAGGCCAAATTCCTGTTTGCACTGGTGCTGCTGCTAATCTGTGAGCTTCAGCACACACACAAATGTCTGTAAATACATACCTGCACATTCACATTTCAAATACACCGCATGCTTAAATGTGACAACTCTACCACAGTAAGACTGTATATGAAGCTTCCAAGGAGCGCCCGGGGGGCTCAGTCAGGTTAGCGTCTGCCTTCGGCTCAGGTCATGATCCCAGGGTCCTGGGATCGAGTCCCATGTGGGGCTCCCTGCTCAGCCAGGGGTCTGCTTCTCCCTCTCCCACTGTTCCTCCTCCCACTTGTGCGTTCTCCCTCTCTCAAATAAATAAAATCTTAAAAAAAATAAAGGGCTTCCCAGAATGATTCAAACTCAGCTGGGTCTATCCTAATGGACAGCACGAAGGGCACGGTAAGGATCCATGTTTGCTTAAGGTGGCAGTGAGGCTGAAGATATGAGCCATCTACGACACAGCTCCTCACTCCACAGGCCCATGACCTCATTGGGAGAAGCCCGGAAAGCCACACGAGAACATTCAGGCCCCATCAGTATCAGCTCCAGAATGACTATGCAGGAGGGGCGTGGGACAGGAGAAACCTCAAGGGTGTTTCATTTTCTGCCACCAGCAGGCCACTACCGGATCAACAGAGATAGAGTGACTCCGAACACCAACAGAGACGCATGGAAGGCCTCCTGACATCTCACAATGTGCGCTGGCAGGGGTTCCATAAAAGCACAACCCGTCTCGGGCAGGTGACACATGTCACCTGGAAGATTAGTTTCTACTCTAGAATCGCTGGACCAGGCCTGGCTCAGGCAGTCCTTGCCCTCTGATTCCACTGCCCTCTGTTCAGATCATTATCACAGTCATTAGCATGTTGTGACAGGCCTGTCTACCCTGGAGACTATAATCTTCCTGCCGGCAAAGGCGCTGGGACATGTCCCCTCTCCTGGTGCCGTATGGGGACTCCCAAAGGCAGCACTTGGCCCGCAGAGCACCTGACCACAGGCGTTGCCAGAGAGAACAAGGGTAACAAGCGACAGTAAGGGGAGGGGCTGGTCAGCAAGATCGCCGATGGCTGATCTGTAGGGCAACCAAGTCATGCCCTGGCCATGCCTGGAGAAGGAAGCACCAGGCTCAGGTGACTGGCTAAAGGTCACTCGGCCATTTGGTGGCAGAGCCAGTACATGACTCGAGTCTCCACTTCAAATACACAATGGAGCAGTCATCAGAATTCCAACTTGGGTTTCAGGGCAATTGGAAAGAAGGCGGTTTTACTTCTTTTATGACTGTGAATCACCCAGTAAGTACGGAGTCCAAAAGCCCAGGGGATTATTTTCCAGTTAGTGCCAGCTGGGGAGTTGGGACTCCATGTTCTGAGTTGGGAGGTGACCCATTATATGATAAGGATCCAATACGCGGCTCTCAGGTTTTCCTTGAGCAGCTTAAGCACCAGCCCAAGTAATCCCTAAAACCTGGTGTTCAGAGAAACAAGATGTCTTGATGAAGAAATACCAAGAGGCATCATCTTCAGGCTAAGGAAGGAAGCTGGCATGCCGTTCCAGGGACTGCGCCAGTTACTAGCCCGAGTCAGCTACACTGCCAAAGCACCTCTTCCCCAGACGAAAATTCTGGAGCCAGAAACCAGCATTGCCTTAGCAGGAGTGACAGCAAAGGCTCCTGCACCGGGGACCACATTTTGTCACCACCCCCCCCCCGCCCAAGAATAACAAGAACAGCACTGGAGCAAAGACCACCCCAAACTCCAGGAGAAAAGACAGGCAAGGCCGTGCATTGAAGCTCTGTGGCCTGGATCTGGTGGACAAGAAGCCTTGGTTCAATCCTTTCCCACAATCCCATCAACTTCAGGCGGTCTATCCAAGGTCAGGTGGAGAAGGTCACAGAGTCACCAGCAAGGTTCCTTTGGGCTTTCTTCCAACCCTGTCATAGAGGTACATTTCCCATCAGGACCAAGGGATGCCTGGGCTGGCCAGTGTCTAAGAGGCAGGGCAGGGGGACCTAGGCTCAGGACGGCTCCAAGCCACGGATGGGGCGTGGGCAAGAAGGGGATGGCCACCACACATTGTGCAGTGGCCTGTGCTGCTGACTTTAGGAAGCAGTTCAGAATGAGCTAGACCTGGGTGTGAGTCCCCTTTCCAAGACTGGTCACCTCCTGGGAAGTTACTTCACCTCTCCCAGACCCAGTTTTGTTATCTGGAAAATAAGACACCATGCCTTCTTCAAGAGCAGGTGGATAATGAGTTCCTAGGTATGAAGTATATAGCGCTTAGGACCGAGAATATACTAATCCCTTAATACAGGTTTTCTAATGTTATTTTTATTCTTAACACACAGCTCATTCCCCAGCATCTCAACTCACAGGGCTGAATACGACTTGATGTCTATCTGTCCCATGTACGTGCGTGGGTGACCCAAACAGGAACTAATCCAGCTTTGAAGGCACTGATGTTTTTATAGGAGGAAGGAGGAGACTTTCTTAAGGATGTTAAATGGGCAAACACTGAATTATTTTGCATCTCCTGGGCCATGTGTGAAGACAGGGCCCTAGAAATGTACTCAGTGGCAAAAGCAGTCCAGTTGGTAGGGAGAAACTGTCACTGGGTGATCTCCAAGTTGAATCTCCAAATTGAAGACCTTGGCCATTTCAACTCCCCACCAGTGGAGACTTAGGACAACAGGTCACCTGAATGGACATGTCTCACCACTGCAGAATCTTTTCTCCAAAGTAGAGTAGAAATTGGAAGCCCAAGTTTTGGGTGGGTGGCATGGAGTGCCTTTTCCATTCACTCACCTAACTGTCACTAAGTACTTCCTCCACAAGCACCTTGTGTCCACACCAGAGGGTTGCCAAATTCTCCCAACACATATATACCGGGTTAAATTTCTTTCCCCCAGGGCAAGGCCTGCTTGCTGCCTTTACTCTCCCGAGGACAACAGCTCACTTCTGTTACCCACACAGTTTTTATCTTTCTTTCAGCCAGATACACTAAGATCTCCCACGAAGTTTGGCTTTACACCATTCAAAGATGTTTCAGCTTGGGTTAAGTCTTGCAAGGAGAGAAGGGACATGTGCAGATTTCCCCAATCCACAGAAGTCAGACATTCATAAATGTTTCTAGACAAATCACAGACAGTGGTATGCCAAGAGCTCAAAGGAAAAGGAGAAACATTAACCAACCAATTAAAAAAACACAAACACACAGAGGCTTAATCAGGAGGGCAAGGAGAGTTTGAAGGTCAGTTCCCCTTTTATGATTCAAAGAAAATTAAAACTGATCAAGGATGACATTTCTTTTTCCAGAAAGATGCCTGTGAACTGTATGTTTCATTGGGATGCTTCTGGGTATAAAACAACAAAAAGTAACTTAAACAGTAAGGGGACATATTAGCTCTTAAGTCATCTTGAGAGGGGAGTTTCTGGGTTGGTTGGTTCTGTGGCTCAACATTATCATGAAGGATCCAAGTTATTTCCTTTATTCCCCCTCTCAGTCTGCATCAGGATGGTTGGTTCTATCCTATTTCCCTGCACGGCCACTGGATAGCTCCTGCCTTAGTTTCAACAAGCCCATATGACATCCAAAACTCTGAAAAGAAGATGACCCCAAACTTGGGTCATCCCTTTGAGAGGAAAACCCTTCCAGAAGTCCCACCAAGCAGACTTCCCTCAATGGCCTGAATAAGATCCCAGGTCCATTCCTAAACCAATCAATGTTCAGGGGACAAGAACCACAACAGGCAGGACAGTCAGGACTCACCTCTGGGCCAGAAGGGAAAGCCCAGATGCCCAGACACATCATGTACCATGCTTCTGATTCCTAAACAGAGCCACAGTTCTGTTCGCAAGAACAAAGGATGGGGCGGTGTGGGGAGGAGAGACAGCAGGTTCTGGTGCCAGTCTGGGAGACAGTCCAACAATATCTATCATAGCTCACAGTTCTCCTGGGGTCCTAAGGATTTAAACTATATATCAGGCCACAGAGGGATACAAAAGCCATCCCAATATGCAGGTCTGGTGTCAAATGCCTTTCTCAGAATTCAACCCATCATGAAAACAAGTTTGGGTGAACAACAATGTCGGTAAAGAACTTGAATGGTGTGTGACAAAGAGTAAGTGGCCCAAGTTAGCTATTATTACTACTCTTACTACCAATACTTGTCATTGGATTATCCAACCTAGAAGGGAGGGGATTCTGCTGCCTGGTTAAATGTTAGATAAAGTTTACTGAATGAATGAATAAATGAGATAAACCAGACTTCATTACTTATGTAAGTAATGTGGGATCTTGTTCAGAATCTGATTCACACTAAACCAACTTAGAGAAGATATTTTTGAGGCAAACAGGTAAATCTGAATATGGACTAGGTCCTGGGTTACATCAAGGAATTATGATGATGTCATTGGGACAATTAAATGTGAGAAGCTATGCAACATGTATGCAAACCCTTATTTCTTCAGAGGATGCAAACTGAGGAATTTAAGGATAAAATTTGTCTGGGATTTGATTTATTTCAGCCAAGTAGAGGCACAACCGTTGAATCTGGGTGATGGACATACAGTTGTGCATTACACAACTCTCTATTCTTTCTAATATTTAAAAATACTTTGTAACAAGGATCTAGTAAGTAACGTATGCTATGATCTGAACTTGCCTTTGGAAAACTCGCCATGCCTTCAGGCTGTTCTTCCTCGAGGCCCTTTGGACCTTTTCTGCCATCTTGCTGGGATGTTTCCCAAGATCCCAGCATTTCTGGCTCCTTCTCACACTCAGACTTCTGTCCAGCTGTCACCTCCTCACACTGACGTTACTCCCCCCACGATCCTTCTCTAACTTATCGAACTGATTTTGCTGCCATTCGGTATTCACTGCTACCTGGAGTTACCCTATTTGTTTACTAGTCACTATTTCTTCCATCTAGAACAATCTCTGTGAAAAGAGTGACCAGAGGACCCTACACAATCTTTCTCTGGTGCCAAGTCAGCACCACGCATATAGAAGGCACTCAAATATGCAAATGAAGAAATCGAATTCTCTCTTCTTAAAGTCCTCATTAACGCTAAGAGGAATGATTACCTTTTAATGAACAATTTACGTATATTCATTTATTCCTCACAATAATCCTAGGACGGCAGGTCTTGTGCTATGATTAAGATCCAAGACTTAGTCTCTGCACACTAAAGGCGACACACACCTGACACACAGGCTTCCAGCCCATTCCTGGGCCCAGGATAGGCATCCCTAAGAGATCGCCAAACTTTCCACGGAGCCCGGATTCCAACACAGCTCTGTAGGCAGTTGGAGTCATTCGATTCGGTCTGGCCCACAAAGTGAGGTCTACTTGCTATTCCCATACTAGGTCTTGTTATTAAAAAGCAGGTGTCAGTGTGATGGAGTTCTCCTTCCAACAGGTCTTTCTGGGGTTCATTCTGCCTCTTCAGGAAATACGAAACCGAAAGCTCCAAACAAACTTGGCCTTGGCAAGTGATACTGCCAGACCACTGGATCAGCCTCCAGGAGGTTATTAAATAGCGCAGCCCAGCTGCCAAAGCCTTCTGAGGCCTGGCATGCAAGGAAGGGCTCCCCTGTGGGGCTTGCTGGCTGTCCCCATCACTTACAGATCAGTTTCCAGCTCTGCTACTCTGCCGCTTCCCACACCGTTCTGCCAAGAAGGCACATGGAAGCACAAAGACCAAAAGCAGGAGTCAGGAGACCTACATCCAGCCCTGCCATCTACATGGCAGGCTGCTTCACTCCTCCCACCTCCGATTTCACACCTGAAGAGAAGTCCCTTCCAGTTCTGACCTCCAATTCAAGGTCCATTTTCAGAGCTTTGAAATTGTGTGCATAACCCCTGCCACAGAGAAGGTCTCCCACCAGTGTTTCTAGGAGGAGGGAAAGGAGCCTCTTCATGGGCCATCAACAGGCTCTAGCAGGGGGTGATCTCAACATGGTAGAGAAGGCAAGATCCCTAGGACAGACTAAGCATCTGCATACCTTCCAGTATGTTCTTCCTCCATCGAGACTCTCTGATAGAGGGAGAAAATCAATGAGTCAAAAGTCTGCTGTTTACTGGCTAGGTGACCTTGGGCAAGTTAAACACTCTGTGCCCTAGTTTCCTCGTTTATAAGATGCAGATAATTACAGTACCTACAGTATAGGGTTGTTGGAATAATAACCTAATACCGGTAAAGAACTTGAACAGAGTAAGTAGCCCAAGTTAGCTATTATTAGCTAATTAGTTAAATGTTCAATAAAGTTTACTGAGTGAATGAATAAATGAGATAAACCAGATTTCATTCTTTCCACTCATTCCTCCCCTCTCTACACTCCCTGATTGATGGGTTATAATGACTTCCCCTAAAGCTAGATTTTACACAGAGGGTAAAGGGACCTATATGATGGTGAGCGGTCTACGTTGCACTTAAGTATCAAGATATGATTTCTCAGTTGATGTGAAAACATAAGTAGGTATTTTCTTATACCTTAGAGCAACCACTTTTTAAAGCAAAACTACACAAAGCGATGGTAAAAAAAATATAATAGATAAAATACCATACTAAAAATTGTTCAAATAATCTAAAGGTAGGAAAAAGGAAAGAGGAACAAAAACAGAGGGGCAAACAAAAAATAAGATGGTAGAACCTAGATCCAAATATACCAACAGCTATATTACATGTAAACACGCTAAGCACGCCAGTGGAGACAGAGACGGTGAGAAGAGAAAAAACAGAATCCAACTATATGCTGTTTACCAGAAACTCACTTGGCATATGATATGAGATGATATGAAATTAAATGAAATGTAGAGAAATATACTATGTAAATATGTATCAAAAGAAAACTGGATGGCCATCATTAACATCAGATCAAGGAGACTTCAGAGCGAAGATAATTCTTCGGGACAAAGAGGGTCATTACAACACTGGCTTTCACATAAAGCATCAGAAAAGATGGAAGTTTCTAGCAGGATGAGGCGGAAACCGTTCAGAAACACCCTCTTCTCCCACCCTCTCTCCTACCTCAGCTGCCCCAGAGCTCAGGGACATGACCTGGCTTTCCCCTCCCAGGACTCAGGCTCATCTAGTTCTCTGTACTCACTCCCAGTTCCCTTCTGATCTCAACGAGCTTCTGAGGAAAAACCACCCCAAGGCATTAGTGACCTTGTTGAAAAAACCATTCCCCAGTCCAGGATTACACCCTCACTCTTTGGGGTCCATTTTCAACTCAAGAGCATCCTGCTATGTTCATGGTGCTCAAGGTCCATGCTGTCAAGGATTTGGGGCAAAAACTCCCTCACTTCTATTCTCACATTTTTGCCAAGAGAAACAATATGGGTGGGGGGAGAAGCCTTTAAAAAGCAAATGATCCTGCCCAGAAGAAAGGGTTCTGGATTATGTTTTCTTCTCTGACCTTGGCAGGATCTGGTTTAAACAAGCCCCCAGTGGTGTGTGAGTGTATGGTTGGGACGCGCTCTGTCTGCCGTCTGGCCTCCCCGACCCGGCTCCTCATAATAGCACACCTCCAGCCCCCACGCTGTCTGTGCCCCCCAACATATGTCATCCACGCAGTGTGTGACAATACTGAGACTGCTCTCCACAGCTCTGGACAAACTCTGGTCCCACCCAGTTCTTGAAGCCAGATTTGGTTTGTGCTCAGACTGGTCCCGCTGTCCAGGTTGCAGACAGGCTGGACCGGCAGCTCAGAGTCAGAAGTCAGACAGATGGAGGCATCACGTGGGTTAGAGAGGCTGGCAGGAGGCCTACCCAGTATCCTCCTTCTGGAAAGGCATTGGCCTTAGCAGTCAGCAATCTTCTTTCTTCCCAGGCCTGTGGTTTCACGAGTGATGAAATCTGTTATCAGGGGAGAACTCATTTTTTGGATGGTGAGAAATCCTGCAGTGACAGGGTCCGTCCACAGCACTGGGGTGAGGGACTCGGGCTGTGCAGCTGGGGAGAGCCCACCGTGAGCCTGGCTTTGAGGCTCACTCGCTGTGTGACTTGAGGCGGAGTCCCTAACCTCTCCGAGCCTCCACTGTCTCTTCTTCAAGCCCAGGACAGAGTCTCTGCCTTCCTCTGCCTGTTGGGAGGATTAAATAAAACAACATATGCCAAGTGCTTTGCTCGGGGGCCCACACGGAGTCACTGTGGAATGAACAGTTCCTGTTGGTACCATCGAGGGATCATTCCTTCCTCCAGCAGAAAAACCACTCCTTTTACGGCCTCCGTGACGCCTACAAGATGCCGGCCCAGGGCAGGCATTCAAGGAGCCCTTGCTGGCCACACGTTCACACTATCTGGATCTAGTTAGCTATAGGCACTTCAAAAGGAACATTTAATAACACCCCTCCTTGTCTGGTTTAGTTCACAAATGGAAAGCAAATTCGCCACCAAACCATCCAGGATTCTGAAAACTTGCGGCCTCAAGATGATCACACCTTCCACTGGCACCTGCAGCTGATTATAAACAGATCGGCAAGATGAACTTATCTGGGACACTTGACAACACACAGCTTAGACCAAATGGTCTCACGAAGCCTTGCAGGCGGCCCTGAGCCGGAGACCGACTGGAAGGAAAGACAGGTGCCCTTTCAGGCCATCCGGCATCATTTAGATGCCACTGGGACCGAAATCGTCACCAGCTATTTGGGACCTAATGGCTCTTTCCCTCAAACCTATAATCTGACTCTCCGAAGACGTACTCCAAAGTGCTTTTCTTCCAGAGAGGAAAGGTTACATGAGAACTAATGTACACTGAAGTCCGAGAATATAATAAAGAATAATTGCTCTAATAGCTGCAACAGAAAGACATCGTAAGCTTCATGTCCACATGAATGGCCTGTTGAAGCTCTCTTCAAATAAAAGTTATCCTTGCCCAGCCTAATGTAGGAGATGTGTCTCTCCATAAAACTGGCTCTTCCGGGACGCCTGGGTGGCTCAGTTGGTTAAGCGGCTGCCTTCGGCTCAGGTCATGATCCCAGCATCCTGGGATCGAGTCCCACATCGGGCTCCTTGCTCGGCAGGGAGCCTGCTTCTCCCTCTGCCTCTGCCTGCCACTCTGTCTGCCTGTGCTCGCTCTCTCTCTCTCCCTCTCTCTCTGACAAATAAATAAATTTGAAAAAAAAATTAAAAAAAAACCAAACTGGCTCTTCCATCCAACTTTGCCTCCCAGATCGCCCAGCCTACCTCTCCCCCTCCCAGGTCCCCCAGTGCCTTGTCTCCACGGCTCCCATTCTGCTCTCTGCTATGCAGAGCCCCCTTACGGTTCTGTGACCAGCAGGGCTCCCGGCCCTCCCTCCCAGCCTGGAACTGCATGTGGGCGATGGACTGCAGCGCGACTGGTTCCACAGTGGGCCTACGACCTCAGTCAGGCCACTGAGACTCAAACCCAGGATTTTCGTTTGAGCCACCAGGCCAGGAGACTTGTCCCCTTTGCTATTAGGCTTTAAGCTGAGGCTGCTGCAGGCAGTTCATAATCACAAGGAAAAAGCTGATGGACAACAGAGCCAAGCTAGGAGCAGAATCAAGAGGAGGGAGCAAGCAAGAGAAAACAGGGCCTCAAAGACCCTACTGAACCCCAGAATCAAAGCATCCCTGAAGTCAACCTTACTTCAGGACTTTTAAATAAGCCAGTGTACGTCCTTCTTAATTAGTTTGAAACATGCCTGCGACCTACAGAATCCTGACCCAGGAGTTTTAAACAGAAGCGTACTTTTAAGTGGTAATGTGAAAGCTTCCCAGATTCAAAAAGCACAATGAGCATGGATTCCCAGAATCCCTCCCATCTGGCCATCCTGAAGAATGGGTATAAGGCTGGCCACTTCTGAGCAAGTGGCTGCTGGCTTAGAAACGCGGGTGACCTAGGATGCTGGGGGGCTCAGTTGGTTAAACGCCTGACTCTTGGTTATGGCTCCAGTCATGCTCTTGGGGTCGTGGGATCGAGCTCCACATGAGGCTCTGCACTCAGTGTGGAGTCCACTTCAGATTCTCTCTCCCTGTCCCTGCCACTCACTATCTCTCTCTCTCTCAAATAAATAAATAAATGAATAAAATCTTAAAAAAAAAAAGGTGCTGGTGACCTCACTTAGATAATGCTGCTCAAGTTAACAGGTATTGGGTAATGACAAAGTACAGGTCTCTCAGGAGACCCGAGGTCTGGCCCCAGGCGGGTCCCTCATTGGCCCTGGCACCTCAAACACGCCCTCAGTTCTTCCTGATAAGAGAATGAAGCCATCCGCCTGGAGCACAGGGAATGAGAGGCCCTGCCCCATGGCATTGAACAACACGGGCTTTGAGGTGGGCAGATTTGGGTTCCAATCCCTGGTCCGCCCTCAACTAGCTATGGGATCTTAGGTCACAGACTTAATCTCTCTGGGCTGGTTTCCACGTCTGTAAAACAGAAATGGAGTGTTACCACGTAGGGTTGTTTTAAGGATTAAACCCGGTGAAGTTTGTAAAGTGTTCAGCAACATAGCTGGTCTACAGTACAGGCTAAATGTTAGCTATCATGGCGACCGAATGAGGCAGAACGCGAAACGACGTTGTAAAAACTCTAGGGCGCTGTCCCCATATTAGTATCATCTTCCCCTCACTCACGCTGGCAGTTAAGTTAGAATGTCACAGGGTGGGGTGGGGGCAATCAACCCGGGGAAATGACTTCGATAAACCATACCTCAGCCAACAGAGAGAGAGACAGCAGCCAATGGGGCACAGGGCTGCGAGCCCCATGTTGTAACTGCATTTTGTTGACGGTTCAGCATGGCCCCCAAGAAAGAGATCAGAGCAGTCCATGGAGAGCTCTCTCAGTAGCGACCTGGGAAATGTTCCTCTGGAGGCCTGGAACTGTTCCCAAGCTGTGAACAGTCTGGCCTGGCATTTCCAGAGCTACATCTGCAGAAGGCAAGATTCCCTTCCTGATTTTTTTCTATTTCTTTTAACAACTGCACAGGGGGGATGAAAAGGTGCTTCTTTATGAATGAGAGATGTCAGCTGCTGAACCTGGCAGCAGAGATTTCCAGGAAACCCAGCCGTGAGGAGTCTGCCTACAGCAGGACCCCTCCTAACTTCTACTGGCACATCCTGGAAAATGGGGGAGTGTGGGGTCTCAAGGGGGTGGCGTGCAATAAAGAGACCGCAGTGACAGAACCAAAAAGAGATTCCTTCCAGGTTCTGGAGAAAGAAAGCACCCCCCCCCCCCGCCCCGCCCTCCCTGGCTGCAAGGGACACTGTTTCTTTTTAAGTTTGGGAACTTTTAAAAACACATAACCCGCCTCAGGAGTGCGCTCCACAAACATACAAAAGGGTCACTTCAAATAACCCAAGGATTGCTTAATATGGAAAAACTTAAAGCTTGAAAATCAGGTCCATAAAACATAAGGAGTCGTGGAAAAACAACCCCATTTGATTTTGCACTCCTCATGCAGGAAAATAGATAGATTGTTCTCTTACTCTCTTTCCTAACTGCAGCCTGTATACCAGCCGTGTGTGTTTTGGACTCCTTCCCATCCTACCATGATTTCCTGTCGAAGTCTGGGTCCCATGGTAACTGCAGAAATCTGGCATCCCGGCCCCACATGCAATGACTGGCCACGTGAGGGATGCCAAGCGGGTATCTTCTTCCACAACAAACACATCCCTCTTCGGGTTCTGTGGCAGGGCTAGTCTCTTGCTCATAAACTCTTACTAATAAAAAGTCTTCGGTTTATAAATGGATCTCCCCACCCAACCCGTCTCAGCCACCTCGCAGGGAAATGAAACTCTCCTGCAGAATGTTGAATACACAGAGGGCCTGTGTATTCAACATTCCATCCACTACCCAGAGCACAGAGGCTACAAGGTTGCTGGGGGGGTGGAAATTATCAATGGTCCTGCCGCCAGCAAAGGCATCAAGCAGTTCAGTAAACCCTTTATGGGGTGGACGGATGTTATCCTTGGAAATGTGTTTTGTGAGAGTCCCAAGGATACGCTGATGGGGGCCATGTGTTTCAGACATCCGAGGGTTAACCTCTGTTTATATTTCCAATCCCATGCAAACAACACCAGCTCCAGGGATGCAATGACCCCATACCCCCAATCTGGATCGGCACCGGGGTCTTCCAAGCACAGCATCTAGCAGACCATGGCAAAAATGCCTGTTTAATTCCTGATTCCCAACTAGAAGCTTCTCCCCAAAGTGCGGGGCCCGGAATGTTTCACCTGTATTTTGACCCAAGACCTGACATTCTGTAAATGTGTGTACAGTATCTTGTGGGCAGACCTCGCCCTGGGCCTCACCACAAATTCATGGACTCTGCCTTCATGGCCCCCCACTTTGCCCTCTGCTCGCTTAGGCCGCCTGCCAGCCAAATGGTTCTACCTCCTCCCTCGTGAAGACCTCTCCTCGGGAAAGGACAGGATAAAAACCATTGGGGTTAAGGTCACATGGAATCACACATCCTGAAAACAGAATGCACCCCCCTGCCCAAACTCAGAGTATTAGTTAGCATCTCCTCTTGGCCTCAGGAATTGAATGAGAACCCTAGAATTTTAGGCAAACCCAGAAGATCACTTGGCTTTTTGTTTTTGAGGAACTGAAAGATGGCTCCTCCCACAGCTTCTAAACCCTCAGTGACCACAATCCCTGGCATGTCAGCAAGAGCAGCACCCAAGGAGCCCCCACCCTGGGGAGCCAGTCCAGCAATGCCTCTGTTGATTTTGCTAATAGAACAAACAGACCCTCTTTGGGAAAAAGAGAGAGAGAAGCAAAAGCAGCAGAACTTGGCTTTCCTGCCCATTTCCTTTGCCTTATTAAGAAGAACTGCTTTCAGTAAGAAACCCTGAAAACCACAGATGGAACCATCTCAGAAGGGTGTTCAAGGGGTCACAGGGCAGGGAAGGGCATTCAGGGCACAGGAAACAGGCCTTGCAGCTAGCACGGAGGGGAAGACACGGGAGAGGACTCGGAAGTTCACCATGTCAACAGTCAACAATAAACAGCTTTACCTGATGAAGTGTTAACTGTTTTACAAATATTTTACTATTTACTAGATACACATGGTATCTCCTTTGATTCTCTTAACCCTACAACAGAAGTACTACATTTTCGCTTGCAAAAAAAAAAGGGGGGGGGACCAGAAAGGTTTGATAGTGTTCCCATCCCTAGAAGTTCTGCAACAGGCAACACAAATGGATAGTGAAAAAAGGCAGGATAATGGCTACTTGGGGGTAGATGGTGGGGGGAGGAGTACTGACAGGGTAGGACCATAAGGGCACTTCCTGGGGTGGGTGTATTTTAGATCTTGATCTTCCCTTGGGTCGATTACACAGCTGGGTAAAATTTCATCAAGCTGCATGGAATTTAGGAATCTGTACTTTGTGCCCCTCAATTTAAAATAAGGAAAAATAAATAATGCCCATGCCTCCCAATGACATGGTGAAGATCTCGAAATTGAACCTTGGTGTCTTTAATTCCAAAACCTATACTCTCCTCTCCTTCATCAAATTCAGAGGGTGGCAAGATGTGAGGGTCATTGAGACCCAGATGCCACAGACCCAGAGGCACAGGACTAGGGTGTCTCCAGCACCCTCCACGCATCCCCTCTGTCAAGGGAAGGAACCACGGGTAGAGAAAAGCCATAGGCAAGGGTCATGATGCTGGATGGTGGCAATGAAAGCAGAGAGGTCTAAGATCATACCAAAACAAACACCATCGGCTCCAACCCAAACATTGCCTTCCCTTGGAAACAAAATCTCCTGGCGGACACAAACGCTCCTAAAGTGACTCAAATGAAAGCCTTCATATCTGGCACAGCTCGGACAAAAAACAGCCCAGTCTTTGTTCGACTGTGTTAGACCCACACAGGAGCTGATGCCCAAGACCGGCGGCAAACCTAAAGAGCGAGGCAACGGAGATGACCCTACTGCTCCATGCTCCCCAAACGGAGGCCGCTGGGGTGGAGGTGGGAAGGCATGGTTCCCGGGCATTTTGTGCAGACGACAGGCCATCTCAGAGGGTAATTGCGGTGGCCTAGGGAGTGGTTCGGGTGGTCCACGGGATAACGACAGTTACCACCGACTGAGAACCCACTACGTCCTTAACTGCGGATGCACAGATTGGATGTGTCGTAATCCCCAGTGCAGGACCATGTTTATTCGTTGTGATAATGGGAACTCACCTCCAAAGCAAAGCCAGAGCCTTGACCACCCTCCACAAGGAAGCCACTGGGTCCTCCCTCCCCGCACCAGTCATACACACCAGCTGGGTTCACCAGCCACACTCAGGAGAGCATTTATGCCCATGTTTCTTGTGCCCAGATGCACCCCTCCGATACTGTTTCACTTAAAAACGTTTCACTTAAAAACTTTGTATCATACGCTGTATCATGCCATATGTCATCGTGAGGTTGGGTTTTACTTTCACCTATTACATTGCTACTGTTCATTTGACCCCTATTTTTCTTCCCAATCCATTTGTTACCAGCTAAACCCATGATTTGCTCACGTTTTTGCCTTCCACCTTTATACCATCATGAGGCAGGTGCTGCTCTCGTCCTCATTTTATAGAAAAACAAAACAAATCAAGCAGCCTCTGGGGCTTTCCCAACCTCACATTTAAAAAAAAAAATCACCCTAGCTAGGATTAAACCCAGATTTGTCTCTAAAACCTTTGATCTTTTCTACTGAAACACTCAGGATGTGCTCACATAGGAGTGTGCCCTCATCAGACTGTGGGAAGGGTCCCCAAGGGCCCCCACCTGCACCCCCAATAGTCACCGCTGTCCTCATGATCATCGTAATGGTTAACATACCACATATTTATGTACCAGATCCAATTAAATGTCTTATGAAGTGTAATTACCTTACAACTGCCTTACCCTGCAACTACCATAAGGGGTAGGTAGTATTATCCCCATTTCACAGGCAAACTGAGGCTCAGAGATATGAATTCATCGAGGAAGCTGCAAATCCAGGCTTCCAACCCAGGCAGCACCCTCAGTCACAGAGCTGTCTGCCTCTCAGGCTGCAGAGAGGGACAACCATCTGAGTGGCAGCGACGAAGAGGGATAGTGGCTGGGAAGCCTGTGTGGAGTTTGCACCCTGGGCAGTGACTGTCCCACTCCCAGATCCCAATTGATTGATTTATTGAGGAAGGTGCCGACTCTAGGCCTGGGTCCCAGAAGAGCTGCAAGTAGGGACTGGGTAGGGAAGGAGGAAAGGGGAGGAGGAAAAGAGAAAAATCAGACTAAAACACAGACGGGCTCAGCGACGACTGGCATAAGTTTACTAGTGGCCGGTCTCAGTCAGGGACTGGGTCCGCAGACGGAAAGAACCAGGCTCCGAAAATCAGGGCTGGAGGGCCAGGGGGCAATGCTGTGAGGAAAGATGGCATGGCAAACCCTTCTGGAAAATCTCGCACTCTATTTAGAATACAGAAATCTTATTCGACCCACTCTCAAGAACCTAAGGATTGGGATTAAAATCCTAGTCAGCTTCCAGCAAGGGAAGCCATGGGCTTTGAAGTCTGGTAATTCGGACGTCAAATCCCACCCCTGCCGCCTGCTGTGTGTGTGTGTGAGAGAGAGAGACACTTGGCCAAGTCACTGTAATTGTCTCTCGGCCTCAGCTTCCTCATCTGGAAAGGGAAGATGAATGTGCCTCTACTTTATAGATGGGCTTGGGGTTCCACGATGTAACCTGTGCAAACCGCTTGGAGTCCTGCCCCATCTCAGAGCAGGCACTTGGCGAACATCAGCCTGGCTTCTCGTCACCTCAGAGTGTGGTCGAGAGGATGGAACAACATAGCACCCAATAAATGCTGGCAACGCCCCGCCCCCTCCCACTCAGCCACCCCAACCACAGTGTTCACCCCACTGCGCAGGGGAGACGCTGACGCACCAGCCACATGGGCCTGCTCTCTCTTGAATGGGTCTTTGCTCAATACATACTCTGAAAGGTGCCTAGACGCCGAAACCCATCTCCAGGTGAGGATGGATTCACAAATCTGAATTACCTGAGGGGCCTTTAGGAAACAGTGTTCTGGCCCCACTGTTCTAGGTTTTTACTTACTATGTCCAAGGTGGGGCCTGGAATACTTCTGAAAGTGCCCCCAAGATGTTTCCAGCCCCCAGCCAGGCCTGGAAATGACTGATGCAACAACTGCCTCCATTTGGGGGCACAGGAGACGTCTGGACTCATGCTACAGGTACCTGGACAGACACCCCCCCCCCCCCACTGGGGTCTTCTGGCATTCCAGGGGCCCTCTGGAATAACAGAGAAGACCCTGGCACAGATAACTAGCAAAGCAACTATTTGCCAAGAAGGGTCCTAGTCACTGATTAACTGTGAGTGATGGGTCAATGCCAGGGAAACCGTGCAAAGGACAAGGGTTTGGTCAGCCTGGGACGGCCCACGTGGGGCCCAAGTTACACAAATGACATCACGCTATGCAATATCCTAGTCCCATGTCCTTCCCTTCTTCTCTTCCAAGTGTCTGCTTGAAAGGGGTGCCTCCCTTAGTAGAACCATCTGTGGAAGGAAGGTAGGGCAACCATCCCCCTCAGTGGCACTTGCATTCCCCTCACTGAAATCCATCTCTCGTAACAACTGTGGTGGCAGTTATTCGAGTCCCTGCATACGGTTCCAAGTTATTTGGATTTTGTTACAAGTGGCAGATTTAGCACATTCTGGATGTGGGCAAACGAGTGGCAACTGCATAACGATATAGGCATTTCCCACCACAAATTAATCTTACAGAACAAATCCAGCTCTGATTCCACTGTTGGATGGGGCAGTGCTGGTCACCCAGCCCAGTCCAGCAGAAGGAAGGCAGGCTGCTGGTTACCCCGTGAGGACCTGACATGACCATTGCACAGAGTTGCGCTTTCTACCCCCACTGTCCTCCAGAAAGGAGAGAGAGAGCAGCAAGAGAAAAGACCACATGGAGGCTCAAGATATACAAAACTGACCTGCCCATTCACTGGGAGAGCTGACACCCTCTGGGTCACTTCTTCTGACCAGACAGATAATACATCCTCAAGCAGAAAAGGTGAGCCCCATGGGAAGTGAAAGCAAGCCAAATTCTATCGCCCGGAGGCAGTGACCGTGAGGATGACCGGGAGCACGTACCGGTGGCTGCTAGGTGCCAGGCAGTGCCAGGGCTGGAAGCTTGGTTTGGCGTCATCCCATTTAGTCCTCAGAAAATCCCTGGTAGGTTCTAGGATTGTCCCCATTCTACAGATGGTGAAATTGAGGCACAGAAAGGTCCCATAATGAGCTGTATGATCTGGGCAAGTGAGTAATGGAGTTGGTGTTTGAACCCAGGCCCCCAGAGTGAACACATATCCTCTCAGAGGCCTCTACCCATCAGAGAGGCCTCTCTTGGTCCTACTCTTCTCAAAGGACACTACTCTCAAAGCCACCTTCCTCCCAGATCCCACTAAGGGTTCTGGGCCTCTTAGCAAAGATGCAAAAGGACCCCAGGTCCTGTGACGTGCTAAAAATCTTAACCTCTTGGGTAAATGTCAAGTTCTAAGGAGCCACGGGCTCTGGCAGCAGCAGCTCTCCAAGTGGACACCAATGGGCCTGCTTTAGGCAAAACACCTCTGAAAAGAGCTCACCTCCAGTGGTGGAAGGAACAGGAGTTCCTGAAAGAATGCGCGTTCGGAAGGGTCTTTAATTCAAACAAACAGCCTCCAACTTCTGACAAAGGGCCCATCTATGACCCAGGAAGGGAGAAGAGGATTGGAGAACTCTGGAACTCAAGTTCAAGTCCTCCAACTCAGGCGCTGGGAGTCGCAGCAGAGATGGCAGCTGTGGCACCTGGGGAGCCTGTCTCCTGTCTTACCACCCGGGGAAGGACAACAGTATCTACTTCCGAAGATACAATGTTGCTGCAGGGAGAAAATGTACAAAACTTTGTAGCGCGTGTGTTCTTGTGTCAGGCATTCTAAGTGTTTCCTTCCTGTTTCTTCATTTTGTTTAATCCTTACAAAAGCCCAAGGTATCTGAAAACCACAATTTCACTGACAAGGAAACCACTTCAGAGAGGCTAAGTAACTTGCCCTAGGCCACACAGCTTGGAAACCATAAAACCTGACCTCGTGTCAAGGGTCCAGAGGTTAGAGCCACAAGAATCAATGGCCTTCATCTCCACTTCCATGAATCTTGTTTCTGCAAACAGAGAGCTTTGGAGAGGCTAGAGAATAGTTAACATTTTGAGGTTTGTGAAAACCCAGAAAGCTGACCCCAAGTGACCGAACAATGACCCACTCTAATGGCCACACGTCCCCTAGAACTGTCTCCAATGATGGAGAGACCTCTCATCTGCCTTGTCCAATGTGGTGGCCACCAGCCTCTTGTGATGAGTGGGTACTGAAATGTGCCTTGTAAGACTGAGGAAGTGATTTTTTTAAAATCTCATGGAATTTTTACTAAATTTCCATTTAAATAGCCTCACCCAGTTAGTGGCCTCTTACAGAACAGAACTCCTCTCCCCCACAGCCCAGGCCTCCAGGGCACCACACAGTGAAGGCTGTAAGAAAACTCACACTTCCAGGGCAGGTCTTAGTGCAAATGAATAAAATAAAATAAATTCTTCTCACCCCAGAGCAAACACCATCACTATGATTTGGAAACTTCTGCAGCTGTGAGAGAGACATGACTGTTTCCAAAACAAACGGCCTCACCTCATTTTTTCTTCTCCTTTTAAAAGAAAAAAATCAAATGTGCAGCCCCCTACCATTAAATTACTTAGGAAAGGTTGTCACTTTTTCTGGGGACAAATTTCTTTGGTTTACAGTGACATAAAGGCTAAAATATGGTAGAAAAGAAAAACCAGAAGAATAAACAAGAGGAGGCCCGGCACTCTCTAAGGTGTCATAAATCAAGAGGAAATAGACTCAGGGAGCTAGAAGCTTCCAAACATTCTTCCTCTTGGACTATTTTAAGCAACCCACACATACAGTCTCTCAGAGGCTATTTCATTCACAGCAACGGATGAGAAGCAATGAGCTTGGCAGGAGATCTCCTTAAACATGCAGAGAACCAAACACCTCCAACCACAGCTCTCAGGCCTGTTGGTTCGGCCACCCGGCCAAGCAAGGTCCCTATTTTAAGGCACTTACAGGACTCTGTTGTTCAAAAGCAGTGAGGGATGCTCTGGCCTTGCTTCAGTTCCTCTCGCCCTCCTGGACCAACCTGTTCCTTTCTCTGCTCAGGGAATCACTGTATACACTCCCTCCCCACCCGGGGACTCTGGAGCCAGGCAGACCTGGGTTTGAATCCTGCTGGGTCATTTACCAGCTATGCCACTTAGACTTCTCTGAACCTCACGGTCTTCCCCTGTGCAAGGGGGTAAGAAGAAGACATACTACTCCGGGCGATTTTAAGAATGACATGGGAGGATAGGTGAGGGGCATGGCCTTGGGGCTGGTACTTTGGAGAAGCTCCTATGAGGTAGGGATGTGCTGGGGGTCTGAGTTGAGAGTTCAGTCCATTGGCTTCTCTGGCTGGGAAGGGAACACAGCATGGCTGCAGAGTAGAGAAACTGGGGGAAGGCTGCCTGGGTTCGACTACAGTCTCTACTTCTTAGCGGCACGACCTTGGGCAAGTGACTTAACCTGGGACTCTGTTTCCTCCACTCAAAGATGGAATAAAATAGTACCTACCTCATTTACTAAGGGGATAAATAACTCTGTTATATCACTCGGCCCCTTCCACACAACCCTAACAATTCAAGCTTCTCTTGGGTGTTCTCTGGTGATCCTTCCAGATGAGTGAGCCAAAGCAGCATAGCAGCGGAGTAAAGGAAAGTCACCATCCGGGGTGGGGCAGAAATGAGCACTCCAGAACAATGATTCTTTTACCACCAATAATAGCTAATGTCTGAGTGCTCACAGAGCACCAGACTTCCCAGGAACACTTCCCACATGGTCTGGGCCTCACTCCAGGCCATTTACATCAGACATCAGAATTCCTGGAGGTGGGGCCTGGAGACACACAGGTGTCTGTGTGTGTGTGTGTGTGTGTGTGTGCACTCATACACGTGGGTTTAAAGCTCTCCAGGTGATTCTAATGTGAACCCAGGGTCAAGAGCCACTGAAACAACCCGATGAAATAGGAACCATGATAAATACCCATTAAACAGGAGAGGGAAACTGAGGCTCAGTGACCAGATAACTAACTAACTGGCAGTCAGGCGGTGGTGACTCTCTCATATTCCACCTCTCGGCCACCCTGCACTGTCATGCCCCTCAGAGGAACAGGAGACCAGGCCATCCAACAGGCACTCGGACACTCTCACAGAGCCTTTCTCTGACTTCTCTGGAGCCCCTTCCGCCTTCTCAAAGCACCCAAGAAGGTTCTCTTTGGGGCTAAATTCCTGACTCAGATTTGACCTCCATGAACCCAAAGCGCCTGAAATGGAGCTTCACTTTCCAAAGACCAAGGGGTACAGGCCCAGGGTCAGAACGATCCACCGAACACCTGGCCCGAATTAAACAGATCTTTTGTTAATGACAGGAAATGATAGAGTCTACGATCTTCATTAAAGCTGCTGGCTGCCCTTGAAGAAGCTAGAGAGCAAACTTGAGGGGCTCCTAAGGCCCTCAATCATGGAATTAAAAGACAAAATAAATCTCTCCTGCCAGAGGCCCTATCTGACCCCCTGGACGGTGGCCACGAGCAGGTCAGACAAAGGGGAAGCAATGTTTCCACCCATCATGTGACTAAGGGCGTTCAAGGAGGTCTGGAGGCCAACCTCCTGCATCTCTACACAGCAGTGTGGGACAAGCAACCATACTCACACGCTGACCTGCGGCTCAATCCGGCTTCTTCCGCACAACAGCTGTTCCATTCTAAGCACTGGCTACTCCCTTCTTTCAGGGGCTCAGACTATACACCTTACTGTCATACTGATTCCTCTCCCAAACTGTTGACATAGCCCAAGGCTGTAACTTCAAAATACACCCACAACCTCACAACCTCCCTGCTGACTCCCAACCCAAGCCACCATCCTGCCTCGCTTGGATTACTGCAAAAGACTCCCAGTGGTCATGTTGCTTCTATCCTATCCTCGATGCTATGCTCTCTTTCCAACCTAGCAGAGGGGCTGATTTCGTTAAAGTACAAATCAGATCATGTCATTTCTGTGCATTAAGTCCCTTCAGTGGCTCCCAGCAGACTTAATTAACAGTCAAAGAGCCCCCCAATGGCCTACAAGGCCCAACCTGGGTCACTACCCCTCCACTGGCTCTCCAACCGAATCTCCCTGCTCCCCTACCCTCACCCCAGGCCAGCCATGCTCGTTTCCCGGAGCCCACCAGCCACCTGCTGTTTCCCCTGCCCAGACCCTTCTGCTCCAGCCTGGCTGGGCTCACTGTGATTCGTACAGCATGCCTCTGTCTTCCTCCTTACACCCCGGGCCTCTGTCCCCAGACCTGGGAGGGTGCCCAGCGCACAGTAAGCCCTCAGCAAATATTTGTTGGATGAACAAGTAGATGCACCCCAAACTCAACTCTTGGCCTCTCCCGGGCTCCCAACCCCAGCCCCTGTGACCCACGGTCTGTCTCCTCAAAGACCAACACGGTAGAAGGCACACAGGTCTCTCCTAGAATTCTTTACGAGCACCCACGAGCCAGGTGAGGCTCCCTGGGATGGCTGTCCAGGGCCAGCTCCACCACGCAGTGCGCTCCCCTGCTACTGAGCTGGGTCCCAGCATCATTCTGGCCTGCTTGGCTCGTCCCTGGAGGGTTATATCCAGAAGGACAGCTGCAAGCAACTTGCCCACAAAGTGTGTGCTCATGTACAGGAGCAACTTTTGAGGCTGTCTGTTCTGCCTCCTTCAGAACATTTTGTTCATCTTCAGTCTGGGGATTCGTCCGGTGAATGGGCTGGCAGGGAAGAAGGATGGTAAGCCGCCTCATTCGCAGAGCCGCTCGAACTTTGTGGTTGCGGGGTAAACCGGGGTTCAGAACCCAGGCACCTTGGACTGCTGAGCTCCATGTCCCAGTGCCGGGGGTTGCTGGCAGCCTGTCATCATCCCCCCTTACTCTTTCCCTCCTCTTTGAGAAACCGGCCCTGCCAACTGCAACAAACAGCATTTAAAAATATCTTGCTGGATTATACAGCCCTGCTTTCTAAATTCCTCACAATGCCTGTCTCTGTCCCACATAGGAGACACACGGGTGTAGCGTATTTAATTTTTTTTTTTTTTTCCCTAGCTGCTCTCCTGCTATAAATACCCAAGTCTGTGTAGGCGGGCCTCCAACACCGGCTGCATGAAGTCACCTCGAGGGAGCCGGTCCCACCACAGTGCCGGCCCGCCAGGGTCTGGGCACAGCTGTTGCTCACTGAAGTGCTGGGTCGGCCAGGAGGAGACAGAACTTATCCCTCCAATAGGGGTGGGCGGGGGGGCGGGGGGGTGGATAGTAAAATTTCTAATACATAATTGCAGTTCATCCCAACATGGAAAAGGCTGGTGTCTCATCCTACCACCCAGACAGGTCTTCAGAGAGCACGTCCAGCTACATCCCGGGCTGTTTCTTTCCCCAGCACAGGGCTTGACCTTAGGAAAAAGACTTCACAGCGTCCTTGAGGGGTCTAGAAACATTATCAGAGACAGAAGGGCCCTTGGAGAATCTAGCCCGACCTCTTCACACCACAGATAAAGCAACGGAGAGCCAAGAAGACAGAGTGATTCACTCCAGGTCACAGAGGGGCCACGCTCCAACCCAGAGCTTTCTAGATCCAAATCCTCAGCTCGCTGGACTGGACTGTCCTAGATGCTTGTGCACAGAGGGCTGCTTGGTGTGTGAGCTTTAGCTTGTGTTTATTAACAGCTCTCCTCACAGAAAATGCTGATTTTCATGTTTTAAAAGATACAGACTAAAAAAAAAAAAGTTGGGTTTTTTTTTAATTTTTAACAAATGCTTGGCCTCAGTTTCAGAGATGATTTTCATGCACTGAAAGGCTTGTTTTGCCCTCTTCGAGGTCCAATTTAATCTCTCCCCACCCAAATCTTGTCTATCTGGTACTTCCAAGTTCAGTTTCCCTATTTAATTTTCCCATTATGGACCTGAACCCACCGTCTCTCCTCAACTCACTGCTGGAAAAAAAATGGACCCCAAATCATTAACTACAGACGACTGTGTATATGTATAAACATATATATTTCATTCATAAGCTCTTTTTCTCACAGGAGAATTCCTTCACTGGGGTCAGGAAAAGCACTAACCGCAGAGTTGTTAGCTAGGCTATTGATGACCTATCACATTTTATTATTGTCAGTGGAATTCCGCCAGGCCCTAGGGAGTCTGGTCCAGATGGCATGGAGTGACAGCGTGGTTCCACCAGATCAAGCATTTAATAAGACTGAAATCTTTATTATCAATGCTCTGGAAATGCCTTCACCAAGACTGGAAGGTGACTAAATCTGAGAACTGACCCACTACTTTCCAGAAGGATCAACGCTAAACCAGAAATTGAACCTATCAAATCATACTCCTAACCGAAGAAAGTGTCTTATCCTGCTTTATGTCCCTCTCCAATCTCCAGGATTTGAGAACCCTGCCTTGGCAAGAGTCAATCCAATGGCCTCATTTAACAGGACTGTTAGCCCTGACCTTCATTTGGTACTGGCATTGCTTTGGCCCGAACTTCTCTGTTTAGGGTCCTGGGATGAAAGGCTGAGTCTGAAGCCAAGTTGAATGGGAGAAGCAAGGTGGATAGAAGCCTGGTTCTTCATGCCCTCTCAGCCCAGGCTGGCTTGCTTAGTCTTCCCTCGTTCCTTGTACTGCTAGGATAACGGACAGTGGCGGGGGGGGGTGGGGGGGTGGGAAGCACGGAGAGGGGTGTGTGCTTTGCTGAGGCCAAGCTTCCAATCAACAAGAGGGGTAACGGGAGGTCTGGGGCTGTGGTTAAGATGCGCTGGGGGAGCAGACACACTCGATTTCTGAATTATAAAAATGAGTATTAGAAAGCTCTCTTCCTGCATTCTGGCAGGCTTCTTAACATCTGGATAAAAGATGTGGGAAAGCTGTCCCTTTTTGCTGCGTTATCTGCCTTGTTCTCCCCATCCAGCATCTGAAGCTTCTGGCCAAGCGGGGTTGCCTGCTGTTCTCCAACACACACACTTCGGCTTCCAGGTCTCTGCGTACCACGTTCCCTCCGTCTGGAAGCCTGTGTGCTCTCCACACTGCCTCTCCTTCCCTGCCACAGACCTGCCTGCCCCAGTCCCACTAGTCCCCATGCCACATCCTCACAAAGCAGCCCTCCCTCCCAGCCAGGCCTCCTCTTCCCTGCTTTGAGCTCTCTTGTCACCAAAAGCTTCCAGGTCCCCATCTATAGGGCAGATATGACATCCACCTCTTAGAAGGGCTCAGGAGCAGAAGGGGAACAGCTGATGGAAAGCAATCAGCACCATCCTTGCCAACCAAAGCCAGCCACCCTGGACTTCCTTGCAAGGATCTGGGCATGTGCTTTGCTTTCCCTACCAGACCCCATGCTCCCTGATAGTCAAGATCAATTCTTGCCCTCCTCCAACTTGTCTCCATTGCCCTGTCCACAGCCTGCTCTCAGGAAGCAGCCGAGTAATGAGACCGGCATGCACATCTCGGCTTACTTGGGCTGTGCTCCCTCGCCTTCTCCTTCCAGTTCGGCATGGGGCTCCGAACATGCTGCCAGAGCTGCAAAACCATTTAGGCTTTTTTTTTTTTTTTAAAAAAAACAAGCAAGAAGACCACAAAGTATGTTTACATGACAGGCCAGCAAAACACAAAACACCTGCTGTCCCATGGCTCAGGACTTGGCAGCTGCAACAAACGGGGTCCAATATCCACAGTGGAATTGCTCCCTGGGGCCGGGAGCCTGGCATGCGCACTGCCACAGTCCTCGGTGCAGGGGGCCAGGCAGGAGCTCGGGGTGGGGAAGGGGGTCTGATCTTACTGCCCCGTGCCAGCTGGCTTCATCTTGGGGACAATCATAATGGAGCAGGGTGCGGGAGTGCTTTTTCCAGATTCCCTAACTTCCCTCTACCTATTAGTCACCAAGGAAAGCCTTGTGGCTACTCCTCGTCACCCTGGGATTTGAGTCACCATCTTCCCCTGCACTAGAGATTCCCGCTATGGCAAAAGCAAATAAGACTAGTACATTCAACACGAATCTGCAAAAACACAGCAATAATTAGAATTAATATTTTATGCGCCAGAGTACAGAGTTCCTTACAGGGGCTTTTATTAAATCCTTAGAGTCATCCTGTGAGGTGGGTACTGTTTCTCAATCCCCGGCGATTTTGCCCCCCAGGGGACATCTGGCAATGTCTGGGGATGCTTTTGATGGTCACGGATCCAGGACCACAGGTCAGCAGTGACAAGCTTTGAGAAATCCTGTTATTGAGAAGAAAACTAGGGAACAGAAGTTAACCTGCCCAGAGTCACACAGCCTCTCAGGTAAGGCTCCAGGAAAGACCCCCAGGCAGGCCGACCCTGTGCTCTGCTCTTCACACTGAGCCCAGCCGCTAGGCCACCCCGGGAGCCCCCGCTGGGCACCAAGAGCAGCGCCCCACGCAGAAGAACCAGCCCCTCGTTTCCCCGTAGATCCACGGAGACATGGAGCCACTTGCTGGAGGCATGGGCCCCAACTCAGACTTCAGAGCCAAAGCATTCCGGGGCCTGCTATGCAGGCTGCTTCTCTCCCTGGGCTCCCAGCACTGATATTTTGCCCCGTGAAGGCTGCACCAGGAAATCATAAAGGCTCTTCTGCCAATTCCAGAGCCCGTGAGCTGAGCTCCTAGAGCCAGTGGCGGAAGCGCAGGCTCCCTTGGGGTGCCTTTCCTACCCGGTTTCTTCCGGTCCTGAACTGACTCACCCTCCGTACGAGTCTGGCCGTGGAGGCCACAGCTTTTCCATTACACTGGGCTGACTGCTCACCAAGCAGCTGACCCTTGCCAGGCCCTCCCTGCCCCTCAGGGGCAGCAACCAGGGGTCCTTAAGGCCCATGGTACCTGCAGCATTCGCTCTGGGACAGCCAGGAGCGCTGACGCAGAATAAGGCAGACCCCTCTGGGGGCCCATCTGTGCCCAGATCTCGAAGCCCGGTTTTCACCATTGGTTAGGAAGACTCACTGGCCAAACCCATTTAGGGCACCTGGACCCAGCAGGACGCCAACCGATAAAATCTGTCATAAATACTGCTGTCACTAAGAGTTCGGTGGGGAGGGTTGCATATAGTTCCTCGCGCCTTTATTCCCAGGAAAAGCACGGGCCTAAGGCTTGGGCGATCCACTGCCTGGTCCTGCCATGTCTATGACCTCGCTGTGAGTTTTGGGAAAGGCCGGTCCTGTTCCATGGATTTTTATGGGGACCCAGTAAGGTCATGGATGAGAAATGTTTCAGGTGCTGCACAGAGCATGGAAGTGTGGAGACAGGCCCAAGCGTCCACCCTCGTCCTGTTAGGCAAAGGCCAAGTACAGACAGTGGGACAGATAAGCACCAGCCCAAGGACTGGCACCAACCCCATGTCTCCGGCTTGCCTTGGAACTTAGGTGTCGCTGGTCCATCCCGGGAGTGTCTCAGCAGTGCCAGCCTTACTTCCTTCTCAGATGGGAGGCAGGGGGTGAAGCCTCTTCTGAGCAAGAGTCATTAACGGAGCTCATCCTCTGGGGCAGCTCTGGGGGCAAGGGAGGGGTGGGGGTGCTATTCTTAGGGGAACTGGCTGCCTCCATCTCGCAACTCAGTCCTCCTGCAGATTTATCTGTTGCCTATTAGACTTCTGCTGTGACACCCCCACGTTGGGTACTGCACCCCGAAGAGCTCCCCTATTTACCTTTGAAATACAAATGAAACCCCTCCATTTACATCTACTCAGCACAGCTGGCCTCAGGAACCCTGTGAGAAATCAGGGTATCAAAGGTTGAATGAGGTTCCTGAGGCTTGGGAACCCCCCAAACGCTGCCTCTGTTCATCAAGAACTTGAAATTCTCTGCCACGGTATTAAAAGGGGGAAGATTCTTCCACGGTGTCCAAGGATTCCAAAGCAACTTTCCAGAATTAAACACCTGTACGGCAGAACCATTTATTTGCCCAACAAGTACATACAGAGCACCTACTATGCACCAGACGCCCTGTGGGGTCCCGGGGAGATGACGAGCTCACAGTGGGGTGGGTGAGACAGACCCAAGCAGGAAATGATATGAGCATATGCTCTGGGGGCTGCAGAACCCTGGAGGAGAGGTGGCTCTCTCAGTCGGGGGTAGAGGAGCCAGGTAAAGCCTTCTGGAAAAAGCAGAACAACTCCACCTTGTTCCTCTAACTACTTGAGGCTGGGTTGCGTTTCTCGGGCAGTCAAGGGGAAAAAAAAATAAGTTTTCATTTCCAAAGCTTGCTTTGTTCCAGTTTTACCAGCTCCCTTGGCTTCAATAAAACAGTCCAAGAGAAGCTGCCCTCCTCCCTCAGACTACCCAGGTGTGAAAACTGATTAAATACCAACTAGCGGCTCAATTAACTCTTGCCCCCTTGGCTGACGATCTTCAGGGAAATCTTATCATCTCCTTGAGAACGGCACACCCCCTGTAGACGCAGCCCTTGTACTTCTTGGCTGTAAATGACATGGTTGGGGCTTGCTTCTGATGATAAATAACCAAATAATTCAGACAAGTCCGGAGTCACTAGATTTTGCCTAGAGATTCTTCAATAGCAGTGGTAGTGATACACTTCCTATTATCAGTGACATGCCAAAGAGGCCCTCCTTGGCTGTCATTTAGATTAGCTCTGGTCACATTATCCCATTACCTTGCCTTTTTTTTTTTTTAATAACATTTATTACTAAGGGTAAAATCCCTGTTTTTCACTGGTTTATAAGCTTCATGAGAGGTGGACCCTCCCCCTCCTTCTCCCCTTAATCCACAGCACTTCTAACGCCCAGCAGTGGGCACAGGGTCAGTGCTCAGTAAATACTTGTTGAATGAACTGCTACCCTTTACTGAGCATTTACTGTGTGCTAAGATCTTTAAATCTATGATCTCACCCAGTCCTCATACCAACCTCATGAGACAGGTGCAGTTATGACCCCTCATTTTACAGATGATAATGCTTAAGAAATGTGCCCCGGGTCACTCTTTTTATAAAGAGGAGAGGTGACAGAGATCTTCCTTACCTCCGTGAAGGGGCTACTCTTGGGCACTTCCTGGTTACTGCTTTGGAGCAAGGACATTCTCAGCAAAAACCTCATTTCATATACAGGCTTGGAACTGAAAAGGATTTTCTCAAATGCTTTGAGCATTCATGAAAGCTTCGTAAGACAAACAGCCCAGAAGAAACTCTGGACTGAGTCTCAGTATCAGACTTACACGCAGGGACAGGAAAGAGCAGGCAGGGAAGGGGGGAGGGGCGGGCAGGGAACCGGAGAAGTTTCTATTTTCTGCCAGCTCTGTGCTTATAAATACTACGTCCCATAAGGAAGCCACGGAGATACCATCCCTTAATGACACTGGGAACACGGACATCAATACCAAATGAGCAAGTGATAGAGAGCTCCTGCTGCTCTGCGAAGCTGAGATCATGTTGTATAAATGTTACAGAACTTTTATCATCCATCCTGGGCTGAGCAAAACCATATTCACCCAGCACTCTGAGTAATGGCCAGAGTAAATGGATCAGGGCCCTTAAATTCCTGGTTGCAAGACATTATAAGTTTAAGAGCCCCATATAGCTGAGTCAAATGCATGTGCCCATGCTGTATAATTAGCAGGCACAACAACAATAAAGCTATAATTGAAAGGGAAGACCAGCAGGACAAGAATACGAACTGGCACCCTCCTCCCAAGTGTAGCCACTTCTCCCTTGGTCTTCAGCTGCGTAAACGGTAACCCTGCCAGCCTTGGGCTTCAGCGTGACACAGGTTTGGATCTCCCATTCCTTCCCTGAGCAATTTTTGCTTCCCACTGAAGTCAGCTTTCAGGCATCAGTAATTCACCGCTCCTCTACTAAACATTCCTTTCACTTTGTCTAAACAGACTTCATAAATCAACCTAGTTACTGTTTACGGAGGCCACCGGCAGGATCTCATGTATAAAAAATGAGCATCCGTGCTCCTAAGTGGAAGCGGAGGGTCGCCTTGCCTGCAAGAGATTTCCTAGGAGACCAGGGAAGGCACAGAGGGAGACACTTGCTCAGGACGTCCAGGGAGCCCTGCTGTCTGTCACGTGGCACCCTGCTGTCTTGACTAGCACTGCTTGAGAAGGACTGTTTGGAGTAGGGGAGGAGGCTCAATGATGGGGTCAAAAACTCAGCCTGTAAAGAAATCCCAAGGAGTGATGACCCTAGATAAGAAATGGCATTTTGGGATAAGGCCTTTAGTGGAAGACAGCTGTGTTCTAGCAATTCCTGGCTACTCTGCCTTTTCAGGGGACCCCAGAGAGGCAGCTGTTCTTCCTAGCTTCAATTTGCAGTTGGAAAAACTGAGAAGTTCCTCTACCTGCTGGGTACCAGCTGAGCACGAAGGGCGTTTTTGGTTCTGTTTGGCACCTCTTGTTCCATTTTTGTCCTAGTCTGATCTACAGGCTCAGGGCCTCCATCTTTTCTCCTAGGGAGCTTTCCTTCTTTGAGCTCAGTCTGGGCCTCCCCCCGCAGCCTAAAGTACAGGATTCTCCCCTGGGCTATGATGGTGGGTGGAAATTCCCCTGCCCTCCACTTCCTCTCCTGGAGCTCATGTTCCCAGTGTTGATAGCACAAACTCAGAAGGCAAAGCACAATTATCAGCTGTGACATCATCAACACAGATTCTGGGCTGACCTCAACTCTGACCTCAGATGAGGAAAATTAAAAGGCAAGTGCTCTTTCCATTCCAGGCATCTCCTTTGGTGGTGCCAGAATTAAAACCCAAACCAAGGAAGGGCTAAGCAAAGTCATGCCGCTACACACAAACTATCTTCAAAATGAGACTTAGATGTCAGCTGCCCTCCTTGGAAACTGGACTGGTAAGAATGAAGCTGTTTCCTCTCCTCTGATGGCCACACTTTGAAGAGCTTCAACTCTGGAACCTGCCCAGGCTCAGATTTTAGCTTTGTCACTTAATGTCTGTGTAATCTTGGGTAAATTGCTTAACAACTGTGAGCCTTGGTTTCCCTATCAGTATAATGAGGATCGTACTAGAGAGTTCCTACTTAATAGAATTGCTAGGATTTCTTGAATTAATGTATGAAGTGCTAAGAACAGGGACTGACATACTGTTAAGTGCTCACTTTAAATTTTAGCTATTTTGATGTTCAACCATGTTTAAAGTTGACTCCCTTTATCCCTTTTCAGCACCCGCCTGGCCTCTTCCACGGACTACTTGTTTGCCACCAAAGGCTGTCCCCCAAATGGCCTTCCAAGCAGATTGCAAGGATGTCTAGCCATAGTACCATTCTAAATAATTTATGGTTTGCTGACTTCTGAAATTGGAGTCTGCTAGCCAGTTCACTGTTAAATGTATGTCACACCCTCGCCTTACCAGGGTGAAGGTCAAGTGCTTCCCTTCCACCCTTTGCACTGAAGCCTTGTCATCCTTCAGAGAAATGCAACTACCCAGTGTGGTTCCTTTCTCAAACTCCCCATCATGCAGTTGCCCATCCCCCATCACCAAGTTTACTGGGTCATCATTTCTTTTAGGAAAGCCCATAAGGTTGTGCATTTACTATAACATTGAGCACAGACAGTTAAGAACCCACCACTACTTTCCTGCTTCTAGGAGGAGGCCTGAAGTGCATCCTTGAAGCCTGCAAAGCTCAAGTCAGCTGCACCTGATCCTGGGCTTCCTGCTCCCTTCCTTCCATCCCACTTATCCAAGGCTCAGGTCTTAAGAGTTTGGACCCTCTGGCTGATGCTATTGGGCTGGAGAGATCTAGGGTCAGAGCCACAGTCCATCTGCTCTGCTGCTGAGGAAAGACCACTAGAGATCCAGTCAAGCAAAGGTAAAGAGCGGCAGGGCAGTCAGCTTCGTGGGACAACAGGTTCAGGAATGGCTTGATCAAGAGCCTCAATCACTAAACAGCATCCACATAGTGATGATGCCACGGAATAACAGGATGTAGTACATCAACCTCCAAAAGCCAGCCAGCCCCAAGAACTATCTTTGGCAAGAACCATTTAATGAATTCCATCCTCAAAACAAACGTTTTCTCCCAGGTCCTGGCACACTCACCAGCTTCGCCCTAGGAAATTCACCCCCTGGGTAGCCCAGGGCGGGAATTCTCTCCCATCTGTCCAAGGCCTGAGGCCCGCACACTTACCATTGGCGTTCTTGCCGCAGATGAGATGTTCATAGGGCTGCAGGACGCCCCAGAGCTCGGCGTCGTTGTTGATGACCATCTCCAGGGCCTCGGGGGACACCTCCCCGGCCCCGGCCCCTCCGCCATCGGGACTCTGGCTGGCCAGCACCCTGGCCCGGATCTCCTCCACCAGGTTCTCCATGCAGGCCGTGAGCGAAATGGCCGCGTACTCGTGGATGCGCACGGAGATACGGGTGTCCACCATCCAACGGAAGAAGCGGCCCACCGAGAAGGTGAGGCCACAGCGCGCCGACTTGCCCCGGCGCAGCCCGTCGCCGGCGCTCATGCTGTACAGGGACAGCGCCTTGACCGCGGCTAGCGCACAGCTCTCGGCCAGCGCCCAGCTGTGCACCAGGCGCACGGCGCTCTGCACCTCGAAGCGGGTGCACTTGGCGTGCAACACGCTCAGGCGCTGCGCCTCGCGGGCCACGCGGATGAGCGCCCTGCGGAGCAGCCCCGCCAGGCGCCGCACCGCCTCGGCGGAGAATAGGGGCAGCCGCCGGCCGCCGGCGCCTTTGCGAAGCACCCGGGCCACGTCTCCCTCGGTCCAGGGGAACTCCTCCAGCTCGGGGAGGCGCGGGCAGCGCGAGAAGAGGTCGGCCACTTCGGGGTCTTCGGGCAGCACCGTGTTCACCGTGTCCCAGCTGTTGTGGCGGCTGTTCATGGAGCCGGAGTAGCACCACCAGGCCGCCCCGCGGTGCTGCTGCGCCGAAGAGTTGAGCGCCTGCGAGTTGGACTTGGAGGACGAGAGGCTGAGTGAGCGGCACGAGTCCCCGGCCCCATACCCGGAGTCCAAGGTCAAGTCCTCCAGCGTCTTGAGAGTGGAGCTGTACGTCCCGGCCATGGGGAGCCTGCCGGAGGTGGCCTCGCCGAGCGAGGGGCGCTCACAACTCCATGCTCCCTTCCCCAAGTGGGCAGGAACAGGCTCTAGGCTCTCCGGGGCGCCCTCCTTCCGCTCGGCGGCCGCATCGCCCGCCCGGAGGCCGCGGGAAGGTGGGCGAGATTCTCGGCGGCCGGGGCCCCGCGCGTCCAGCGTCCGACGCGAAGCTGTCACTGGAACGGCCCCCGCCGCTCCTCCTCGGCACCCCCCTGGTCCTCCTCAGCCTCCCGCCAGCAGAGCGTCTGTCCTCCTCAGAGAAGGAATCCCGGGAGAACAGGGCGGTGGCAGAAGGAGGCGGCGGCTGGCGGCGCCGCGCGAGTCCGGGACCAGCCGGCGAGAAAGCGCTCAGCAAACTTCTGCGCTGCGCGGGCGGCCCGCACAGCTGGGTACCCAGCCGCCGCCGGCATGCAAATAACCCGGGGCGGCTCACCAATCATCGGCCGCGACAGGCAGGGGCTGCACCAATGATCTCCTCGAGGGGCGGTCACTATGCAGATTTCACGGGGCTGCGGGTGAAACCCCGCGGCGAGGGAGGCGGGGCTGGAGGCCGAGGGTCCGGTGAAGCGCCCGGGATGAAGGTGGAGGAGGGGGAACAGCCCGCGAGCCACCGGGAGCGCCGGGAGGTGCGAGAGAGACCGGGAAAGGAGGGGTCGAAGCGTTAGGCTCCGGAGCTGACGATTTAATGAAAATTTTAAAGGAAAAGCCACGGTGCGCTGCCCCTTGCCCCCCGTCCAGGCTTTGGGCATTCGCAGACCTTTTCAAGCCCCCTTGCAGCCAAGCACCGATGCCGACTTGTCGACTGTGGTCCCAGGGTTGGGAGGAGGGGCGTGGAACAGCCGGCTAGGGCAGGAGGCACCAGCCAGGCAGCGCACCTCTCTCCCGGACTTTCTGACAGGCCCCTCCCGTTTCCTGAGATGAAACTCGTTTGTGTTCGGTGGGAGGAGGGACGTCCTCCCTCGCTTCTCCGGAACCCGTCTGGTTTTCTTTACGATGCTCTCCAGGTTCCAGTCAGACCAGATCTGACGAATAGACGGGCTCCAGGAGGTCTGTGGTCCCCCTGCCTCCCCACCACGGGAAATTACGCAATTTTCTGGGCATTAACTCTGGGGAGAGGGTCCTAACTTTTATCAGAGTCTCAAAAGGGCCCATTCCTTCCGCGTTACATTTGGACCGTACGACTGGCTGTCAGGTGGAGACTTTCTGTCCGGGGTGTGTCTGAGTGTGTGTGTGTGTGTGTGTGTGTCTGCGCTCCGGCACCTGGCTGCATGCACCACCTCCTGACGGTGTGCCCATGGAGGAGCCCTGCGCCCCGCCGGGACTCGGTTTCCCCCGGGGTGAAGCGAGTGCTGACCTCCAAGCAGCGCCCTTGTAAACCTGTCTCCGGCCCTGTGTCCAGAAGCGGTCAGCCAGAGCTCTGTGGTTCCAGCAGATCCACGCCCAGTCCTCTCCGTCCGCCTGCTGTCCTGCAGCTATGCACACACACGTGCTCGAACGTGCACAGGCCCCCTCCGGTGCAACCACAAAGTGAAGGAGGAGATTGTGCACGCGGTGCCCCCAAGTCAGCCTCCCCCGCTCCTGAAGGGCTCCTTTGTGCTGTATCTTACACAGTTCCAACGTCGGGCCGTGAGTTGGATACGAACTAGAAATGTCTGGTTTGTCTCTTTGCTTCTGAAATTAATGGCTCTTTCCCTGTGAAATTCCTTTTTTTTTCTGTGGCAGTTTGGCTTAATTTTTCCTTTCTGCGGGTCTTTTTATTTATGCAATATCGCCGCCGCATGGTCAGGAGAGAGAACGGAGTCAAGGGTAGAAGCAACAGGAACTACACAAGTTCGCGAGCTCAAGTTAACAGAGGACACAAGGTGTGACTACAGCAGATGGAACTGAGATAAATCAAAAGTGGGTATTGATGTTCAACATGCCAAAAACCAAATATGATGCAATTTAAAACTTATTAGCGGTAATATAATTTTAAAGCAAATGTCGCCCCCTAATGGACATTTAGAGGAAAGAAATTGCCCAAAGGTCGTTTTTATATTTCCTCCCTGCCTCCCTCCCTCCCTCCCTCCTTTCCTTCCTTCCCTCTATCCATCCTTCCTTCCCTCCTTCCCTCTCTCTCTTTCCTTCTCTCCTTTTTTGTTGTGCACACACTTAAGAAGCAGAGAAAATTTCTTAACTGGAAATTTAAAACAGGAACTTACTGAGTGGAAAAGTTATCTGGGAAAGAGTCGATGCTATTTATCTTATAAATGACTTGATGACATAGAAGTGTAAAGACAATCAAACATGCCTACAGACAAATTTCAGAATCTTGTGGATGTTAAGCCACTCCGCAAATATTTGTTCTGCAAAATTCAGCCATGGAAATTACTACTGGAAAAACAATTGTTTCATTAATAAATAAATTACAAAGAGAGAAAGACATGGTTAGGAACCCTATACACTAAAAAAAAACTTAAGACATATCAACTAGTTAGTCATAATGTGTGGAATTTATTTGGAATTTGGTTTTTTAGAATCAATAAACTTTTGACATTATGAAACAACTGGAAATCGGGAACATCGCCCAGATCTTTGCTATTATGAAATCACTATTACTTTTTTGATGTGGTAATGGTAGTGTGGTATGTTTATTAAATACTCTTAACTTTTAGAGATACATAGTGAAATGTGTATTGTAACTTTTTCATTAGAAAAGTGAAGAAAATTCTTATGGGAAAATCTGGTAAAGGGACTAGAAAGTTATGAAAGTTGGTCAAGATTGTAGATCTCTTGTCTTTCACATGTTCACCAAAGTCTTCTATGGCCAACTTGAGGACTGGATATACAGAGTAAACCCGGAGTGTGTCTCTTTGTGTTTCGTGTGATAGGGGGAGAAACATAGAAGATAGAGAAAGAGACATAGAAGAGATAGAGATAGAAAGAAACATAGAAAGATAGAGATAGAGGACAAGATACTTGAGCCATGTTAGAAATTAACCAGCTGATTGATTTCAGTTAGTCATTTGGGAAGTTGGCAAGCGGGGTGAAAAACTTTGGATCAAGAAAGAAAAGACATGGCTTCTTATACATACACGTGTATGCTTAATTAAGGCAATCTGGTGGTAATGTGATTAATGTTAGGAATGCAAATTATATTAGAAGAAGGGGAAGTATCATCCCAACCCAGGCCTGGCCCAAATATCATTTTTGGAGAAAAACAACTGCCATGTATTTGGACACATTAAAAAGAACATGATGAAACCATGGCAAATATTGGGAGAATTCCCAGTGGAGTGAGTAATTAAAAATCTGAGATTGCCCATGCAAAAATATATAAGGGAGGAAGCTTGAAATACAGTTTAGAAACTTTATCTTGGCTGATGTCTCATATTTTGTTATATAGTTTCTTACAAAATCAAAATCTATCTGGAGATTAAGGGATGAAATACCATAGAATTTATCTTGAAAGCAGAGGGGTGGGGTGCCTAGGTGGCTCAGTGAGTTGAGCCTCTGCCTTCGGCTCAGGTCATGATCTTAAGGTCCTGGGATGGAGCCCCGAATCGGGCTCTCTGCTCAGCAGGGAGCCTGCTTCCCCCTCTCTCTCTGTCTGCCTCTCTGCCTACTTGTGTCCCTCTCTGTCAAATAAATAAATAAAATCTTTAAAAAAAGAGAGAGAGAGAGAGAGAGAAAGCAAAGGGGTTAAAACTAAGTACAGGCAGAACTCTCATATGAGAAAGGTCGCTTATGTCCTTGACTTTAGGGAGTGGCCAAGTTTCAGTTTAGTTTGTGGATTGTTTTTGGTAAACTCTCTCAATAATATTCATTGAATACCTACTGGGTCTAGACTGTGCTAGACACTACAGAGGTGCATTAGACAAGGTTCCTGCCATTAAAAAAATATTCAATATGCAGAGAGACAGGCATACGAGACTAACTTCTACAAAATATGCTTTGCATATTTTGATTAAGGATCACTGTAAGTTCTTTGACTCACCACACAGCCGGGTGCACCTAGAAGAGATACAACTCAAGACGAGGAAGAAAATACTCTGTGCAACGCAAGGAGAGCTGGAAATGGTGCCAGGCATTGTAAGAGTGTGCCATGGTTAAGTGGGGAAGTTTTGTGGCAGAAAATCCAGCAGAACCCTCATTCATGAAAAAGGAACCAATGTTGTGGAAACTGTGAGATGATACTTCCATTCCATGCAACCCATGTTAGCCCAGTCCTGACACAGGGTTGTTGTTTCTCTCTCCCCCTTTTCTGGACCTCATGACTAAAGAGATACACAGATCATTTGGAACAAAGAGCCCCCAAGATGACCTAGGGAAAAAGAAATCCACTTCTCCAAAACACATTCTGCAGAATGGTGTTACGGGTTGATATGTGAAACAAAGATCAGTAGTCACGTTTGGGAAATTCTTCATTCTGTTTCTCCTTCTAGTATAGTCATGAGGGACAGTATTTTCTTTCGGGCTTTTTCATATTTCCTTGAACCTAGTATATACCAGGCTTAACTGGGCAGAGAACTCCTCCTGCTCCTGCTGCAAAAGTAATTGGAACTTTTTATTTAGCTCAAAGCAGGGAAGACAGTGACCATGTTTATGAGTTTGCTCAGGCAGAGACGGTAAGGCAAGACCCTTGGAAGCAATCCAGATAAATCCCAGAACAGAGCAACATTCCCCACTAACCAATGTCTAAAGCTGGAGTTTAGTGATCTGTTAGACACAAATGTGATTCCAAAGGTAGGTCAAAATCTAGAGCACTGGTCCCCAGGGGAAAAGGAGGTGGTGTGGGTTTGGGCACTGGCGAAGGTCAAAAGGTTTACAGAGTAAACCAGGTGGGGGTGGGGTGGCGTGGGGTGGAGGTAGAGACTGTCTCTCCAAGGGGGGAATTCTGCTTATTAGGCAACTGGTATCAGATTTGTTAGATGCTATTAGAGATGAAACCATCAGCACGTGGGAATTAAGGGCAAGAATTTTAGTGGATGGCCTGGAACTCAGAACTACAGAGCTGCATTCAAACAAGAGGACAGAAACCCAAAGAACAGCCCCATGTCAGTAATAATGCCACATTCCCACGGGTGAATATTCTGTATGTTTTTCAAAATGTACTGCCATTGTGTTCTTCCGTCCCGGTATATCTACGGTGAAATATGATATTTAACTCGGCAATATTTACTCAACATTCATCTTGTAAGACTCATCTGGCATTCTAATTGCAAACCTGAAGTCCCAGCTCCCTTTCTTGAAGGTCCTGATTCAGGAAGCCTGGAGTGTGATCCAGGTAAAAGTATTTTCGACAAGCATTCCCAGAATGCTAAGGCACTTGTCTCTTAAACCTCAGAGTGCCCGAGGACTGGCACAAAAATGCTTATTCTTGAGCCATACCTGCAGAGTTTCTAATTCAGTAGGTCTGGGGCTGACGAAACTTTTTTTTTTTTTTTTTTAAACCTATGGGTCTCTGGTAATTGGAATGCACGGAGTCCCGACGTCAGGATGTTCAGAGGTTTCCAGCAGGTGGCGCTCTTGCGCGTTTTGCTAAAAATGTGTTTGTTACATAAAATTCTTGACTTACGGACTGGATCTTTAAAGAAGTTTTAAATTTCCCAAGTGTATAGATTTGGGACCAAAGAGCTATTCCTATTTATGAATTCACTACATAATCTGAAGATATTTCTGTCTTCCTTGAAGAAAGGATGCTCAGTATTACAGGAAAGCCTGCACACAGCTGGATGCACACTGCATCCAGCGCAGGGATGGAGTGGAGGGAATGACCTTCAGAGTTCAGGGAGTGGTCTCTTCAGCCGTTTCAAGGCTGAATTGATTTGAAGAAAAGGCTATGGTGGGAATATTCATTAATTTAGCACAAAAGCCTTAAAATTGAACCCCATTTTAGTCTTTTTAAAAAAGATTTTATTTATTTGTCAGAGAGAGAGAGAGTACACATAGGCAGGCTGAGTGGCAGGTAGAGGCAGAGAGAGAAGCAGGCTCCCCACTGAGCAAAGGGCCCGATGCAGGACTCGATCCCAGGACCCTGGGATCACAACCTGAGCTGAAGGCAGTGGCTTAACCAACTGAGCCACCCAGGCATCCCCTATTTTAGTCTTTTTAAAAAGCAGTCCAAAATAATCAACTTGGAATTGAAGAGCTTAGTGGGCATTAGGGATGACCCCTCTATTACAGATAAACACACACCAGAACACAGAAACTTTTCTTGACTCAATTTGGTCAGCAAACCAGAATCAGACACATGATTAATAACCAAGATTTATTGACTTCCACTTGGACGATCTTAGTTAAAAACTTTTTATTACTGAAAATTCCAAACATAGAAAGATAGAATTTGATAATGAACCCTCATGGATCTATAACCCAGCTTTCAGGATTATCAGTTTATGGCAGCCTTGTTTACACTGTCACCTGCTTCCGCATCTCCCAGTGTCTTTAAAAGCAAATCTCAAAGGTCATTACATTGGGTAATGTCCATGTGAGTCTGTGTGCCAGGCTTATTCAATGGTTTGAAGCAGGCCTAATAAGACCCTTTGTTGTTGTTAAGATTTTATTTAGTTATTTGAGAGAGAAAGAGATGGCATGAGCAAGAGGAGCAGAGGGAGAGGGAGAGAGAAGCAGACTCCACGGTGAGTGCGGAGCCAGATGCGGGGGTCAGTCGCACGACTCTGGGGTCATGATCTGAGCTGAAATCAAGAGGGAGCTACTCAACCAAGTGCACCACCCAGATGCCCCATAACAGGACCATTCTTTTTTTTTTTTTTTAAGATTTTATTTATTTATTTGACAGAGATCACAAGTAGGCAGAGAGGCAGGCAGAGAGAGAGGAAGGGAAGCAGGCTCCCCACTGAGCAGACAGCCCAAACCAGGGCTCGATCCCAGGACCCTGGGATCATGACCTGAGCCGAAGGCAGAGGCTTTAACCCACTGAGCCACCCAGGCGCCCCCACAGGACCAATCTTAAGGTGAGACCTGCTAGTGTCACATTAACAGAACATGCCCCAGGGTTGCAAATTACTGCCCCCCCGATGCCAAGAAGACACTTGGAAATGTGAGTGCTGCTTTAGATTGTGGGGTTTAGGGTACACTTGGTGAGGTATTACTTTCCCCTCCTATGTGAAAATAACTGTTATCAGGATGAACAACCACTATTAATCTGTTTTCTTAATTTCTGAATTGAAGCCAATACACTCCTCCCCTCCACCCTCGCCTTTATCAAAGGGCTGTCTATAGGATTTTGAAGGGAGTGATTCTCTAATAATTATTTTTCCAGAGTATGGTTTTTGGTTTTTAAATCATCACCCTCCCCTAAGTTAGAAATGAAATGTTTTTACAGTTTATATTAGGAATCTAGGATTGCAACTTTATTTCTAATATTTACATGTCTTTCTATATGTAAAATTTGCATTTGGAAAAATAAAATGAAGATAAGTACTAACTACAAACCCATCAATTAACAAACTGTACAGAGTAGGAAGTAGAAGTTCTTTGCTTATTCCTTCAAGCTCATGCTCCTTAACAATGGGCTTTCCAGAATTTTCCCTTGAGCTTCACAGACAGGTCTTCTTCTGCACACACACACACACACACACAATTTTTTTTCTTCTCATAGGGACGAATTTATATTATGCACATGTTCTGCAAGTTATCACGTGAAAAGATAACGTGGATATCTTTCTGAGTTAGTCATGTACTTTACTGCAGTCTTTCAATGACAGAACAGTATTCTATTGCATGGTATACCAGAGTTTCTTTTTTTTTTTTTTTTTTAGATTTATTTATTTGACAGAGAGATCACAGTAGACAGAGAGGCAGGCAGAGAGAGAGAGAGGGAAGCAGGCTCCCTGCTGAGCAGAGAGCCCGATGCGGGACTCGATCCCAGGACCCTGAGATCATGACCTGAGCTGAAGGCAGCGGCTTAACCCACTGAGCCACCAATATACCAGAGTTTCTTCAGCTAGTCCTTTACTGAGTAGCTTCTCTTCTTCTTTCTTCTTTCTTCCTTTTTCCTTCTTCCTCCTTCCCTCCTTTCCACCTCACCCTTTCTCTTTCCTTCCTCCCTTCCTTCCTTCCTTCCTTCCATTTCTTCCTTTCCTCCTCTGCTGTACAAATAATGCTGATAAACTTTCTTGTACATGAATCTTTCTCTCTTTTCAATTATTTCTATAGGATAGATTCCTAGAAGTGGGATTATGGGTCACTGGGTATGCTCTTTATTTTTTTTTTAATAAATGTCACCAAATTTCCCCCCTAAATGTTATACCAATTTATATGCTGCCTTCTCAAAGCCTACATATCTTCCATGCAGCAGAGTTCCTACTTATAGCTTCTAAGTGAAACTTTGCCTATTAGTCTAGCCCATATTAATTTGTAACTTACCTATCACTCAGTGCCTTGTCTGTTTCATACATGACCATTCTGAAAACAATACACTTTTTAGAGAGATTTGTGAGCAAATGATATGCCTATTTCAAATGTTACAGGGTTTCACTTCTTGTAATTTGTGGTTAGGAGATTAGTTTAGCAACAACAACAACAACAAATCCATTGCTGTATTGTCAGTGATTCTAAAAAAGATAGAAACAATGTAAATATCTAACAAGGCTTACATTTCCCTGCTTCAGATCTGGATCTGTTAATTCTCCAGAAAGCCCCAGTTCCTTTTAGTTAGGCCCCCTGGAATTATCTTCTCTGTGAAGCTTTCTATATATAATCTCCCCACACCCTACCCCACACCCAACCCTACTTAGTGTGATGAGACTCCTGTTTACTTGTCCAATTTTTTCCATTTCACTCTTAGCTCCTTGAAGGCAGCAATTTTATTTCATTTAACTGTGTATTCCTGGTTCCTACCTAGCGCAGGCCCAGGGAAAGCATTCTGTATTCTTGTTGAATAGATGAATGAATGAAATTTATCATGTATACCCAAAGTATGACCAAATTGTTTCTTGGGTATAAGTCTTTTCTTTCCAACAACATTACCTGGTTTTGGAAGAAGCCCGCTTTATGTCTCTTGTTCTGTGCCTCCTTTCTTCCAGAGAGTAGCACTGTTTAAACCCAGAAGAGGCACTCAATAAATAGTTGTTGCATTAAATTCAGTTGACTTATACTGAATTATGCAACATTCATTGCTCAGAAACTGAAAGCTCTATCTCCTTGTGGGGCTATCCACAGTTTGCTTGTGAAGCTTGTACAGCAAAGGATTTGTAAATACACACTAAGCACTACAATTTAGTGCACTCTTTCTTCAAAGTGAAGATTCAAGGTCAGGTAGATTAGCTGGGAAGAAACCAGTATTATAACAAGATACATCATTTATGACAGCAAACAGGAAAAGTCACCCCAAACACTTAGTCCATAGTTAAAAATTACTTAATGAAGTAGGTCTCCCAATTACCTACCAACCTCACTATAAAAATTCTATTTTGGGGGAGCAGGAGCAATAGAGTCAATGTTCTTTCTTCTTGCTTTTAGTTAATATGACAATTATACAAAGTGATGACTCAGACTATGGCTGCCTTCATGTCCATATTCTGGCATCTTAATGACAAGAATAAATGCCATTTACCTCACCCACTCATCCATGATTCTGAAATTATAACCTGCCTTCTGAAATTCTTCAGGAGTAATTGATGTAACACTGCTGATGAGGCAACTCTGCTTTGCTGGCATCTGCTCCTGCTTCTTCTTCTTTTCTTTGGACTTTATTTTCTTAGAGCAGCTTTAGGCTCATACCAAAAATAAGAGATAGGTACAGAGATTTCCCATAGACTCCCTGCTCCCAAATATACATGGTCTCCCCATTGCCAACATCCCTCACTGCAGGGGTATATTGGTTACAGCTCATGAACTTGCACTGACTATCATCACCCTGAGTCCACAGTTTTCATTGGGGTTCACTCTTGGTGTTAGACATTCTGTGGGTTTGGACAAATGTATCATGACATGAGTCCATCACTATAACATTCTACAGAATAGCTTCACTGCCCTAAAAATTCCCTGTGTTCCACGTATTCATCTCTCCCTCCCCCACTGCAACCACTGATCTTTCTACTGTCTTCATAGTTTTGTCTTTTCCAGAATGTCATATAGTTGGAATTCACTTTTCAAAGTGTTAAAGAGTGGAATAAGAACTTTGCCCGACTTAGTCCGGAAACTGGTGACTTGAGAGGGGCTGGTGGAACTCAGGGTATATTCTTGGGAACTATGTGTTTTCATGCTCTATGATGTGACTCCTGGGTCATTTCTAATGTTTGATAAACTGGGGCACGCTGAAGCCAGAAGAACTAGGCAAGCTGTGTTGGAATCACTGTATGATTATGCCCACATTGGACCTGCCCGGATGCCCTGGTTCATGGACATTGAGGGAATCTCCTTCCTCCTTGTTCTGCTTTTCATTTTTTTAAATAAGAATATAATCCCCCGGAGAGCAAACTGCTCTTTATTTGAGCAAAATTAACATGCTGACAGTCCACTGGGAGTGGATCAAGGTCACATACAAGTTTGCAAAGCAGGAAATATACTCCGGTTTTGTCAAGCTGCAGCTAAATGTGGCCCAATGAGGATCTTGCCAAGGGAACACTTCGATAGCGTGAGTTACAAATATTGACATTAAGAAAAATAAAAGGTGGGGAGACATTACATTTCAGAACTAACCATAATCTTGTGTTTTATAGCATGGTGATACCCTCCAGCCAGCCATAGGGGTAAAAGTCATTGAACTTTTACCCCTACCTGAATGCTCACCTGTGATCCATTTTAATCAACAGCAGATAGTACTAAAACCCAAGACCACAAAACATAGCTGAGCTGGGAGGCTTATATTGTGGTCATTGTCGCTAAATCTGACTACAGGTGAAGTGCTTCAAATGTTACAGGGTTTAATTCTTGGAATTTGTGGTAAGGAAATTAGAATGAGCTCGGATATTTAGCAACAACAACAATCCATTGTGGTATAAATAATAATACCAGATGGCTAAAATAGATAATAGAACTTCAACATAGTAGAATAATATGTAACCATTTAAAATGACATAGAAATATAGCTTTTATTTTGAAATATGTTCATGATATATTAAATGAGAAAAGCAGATTATAAAACGTGTATGTTGGGATGCCTGGGTGGCTCAATTGGTTAAGAATCTGCCTTTGGCTCAGGTCATGATCCCAGGGTTCTGGGATCGAGCCCCACATTAGGCTTCTTGTTCAGTGGGGAGCCTGCTTCTCCCTCTGCCTGCCACTCCCACTGCTACTCTGCTCTCTCTCTCTCTGACAAATAAATAAATAAAATCTTTAAAACATATAAAACATGTATATTTGGATCCCATTTTTGTTTAAAAAAAAAAGCTTAAAATCCTGAAGTTCTAATAGTGGCTCCAGGTAGATAAAGTAGATGGGGTTGCAGTTTTTAAGTTGGAGTTTTTTGGTTTTGTTTTTGTCTTTTGCTTGTCTGCGTTTAACAGTCTTTCTGAATTGAGTATATATTGCTTTGTTATACCAAAACAATACACTTTGAAAATAAAGGTATAGGGCCTGGATCTATTAAGTATTATGAAAATAAATGAATGAACTGAACATTACTTAATGTCCAATTGTCCCCACAGAGCAATTGTGCTAACGTGACATGTGAGAAAAATGTTTTAATAGCATATTTCACACCGCATTGTGATATATCTGTTTACATATCTGCCTCCCTTTCAGCCTAAGCTTCTCCAGGGCTAGGGTTATTATTATTCATCTTTAGATCCCTAGTATGTAGGTTGGGAATGTAGAGTGTGATGAGTAGATGTTGAATAATTGAGTATAGAGCTCACCGAAGAATGTTGAAAGATTTCAGCTTTAGTTTCAAAGCAGAATGTTCACAATCACACCATCTGTCTTGCTCTAACTTTAGCATGTAGTCAATGTATTTTTGTTAAAATAAACTTTGATTTGAAAAAAAAAAACAGTGCCTCTCAAACCTAGATGATGATCAGAAATATCCGGGAACTCTACTTACAAACCAAATCAGAATCTGATATAAAGAATAAAGAATCTCCAGTTGTAAACAGGGCAAAAATCCAACCCACCACAGAAGGTCCTCAAGGAAAAGTTAAGAAAAAAGGTCAGGGGCCAAGGGCTAAAGACAAATAATTTATAGAAATCACCTGTTTGTGTTGTGGGTTCTACCTCAAAGACACCATCAAGTTTGGGATCTCAAAGTATTCAGGAAAACTGCAAACATAGCAAATCATAATACTTAGTCCTTTCAAGAAGGATGAAGAAATAAATGCATACTTTCATGCATATTTTCTGGAGATCAAGTGAAGCATATTCATCAAAAGCTTTTAAAAATAGCATAACTGGGGCGTCTGGGTGGCTCAGTGGGTTAAAGCCTCTGCCTTCGGCTCAGGTCATGATCTCAGAGTCCTGGGATCGAGCCCCGCATCGGGCTCTCTGCTCAGCAGGGAGCCTGCTTTCTCCTCTCTCTGCCTGCCTCTCTGCCTACTTGTGATCTCTGTCAAATAAATAAATAAAATCTTTAAAAACATAAAAATAGCATAACTTTTGACTTAGTAATTTCACTTCTGCAAATTTATCCTAAGGAAGTTATCGTGGATGTGCCTAAGAAAGTCACTCTTAGGATCTTGATCACAGTTCCATGTATAATACCAAAAACAAATGAAAGAACTGTGAAAATTAGTAATGGGAAATCTCTCTGAATTGGAGTGGGGAGGTTTCAGCAGGCTCTCATACCTTACCACTCAGTAGTCAAGTGCGGACCCAACAGGAAGAGATAGACTTGACCCTACTTGGATTTAACCTTGTAAGTGGGTACTGCTCTATTGCTCCAGCTGGAGGAAGACAAGCTTTTCTTACCTCCCTGTTAACAGTTCAGCCAAGGAGAAGCTACCACATCTTTTTTTTTTTAAATTTTTT